>KV425571.1:0-24264 GCA_001632425.1 Neolentinus lepideus HHB14362 ss-1 | reverse complement strand
GAGGCATGTAAGTCGTCGGGACGACTAAGCCGCGCCCAAAGAGCTGGCATAGACAATGGAGCCCGTATATCGTGGTACTGAAGGTGCGATTCCGATACGATCGAATAGAGTCGCTTGGAAGATAGCCCGAAGGATAATATACCTTCGCGATCGTCGATGCGACTGGCAACTTTATCGAGCATCTCAAGCGGAAGGTCGGTGAGGAGCATGGTCAATGACTAGCAAAGGCGGCGACGACGTCGACTTGGACGACGCCTAAGGCCTAACAGGCTTCAGGAATTGAAGTACATCTCGCCAGTTGCCGCGTGACGGCCAACGGCAAGTCTGCAGACGCTCTTTCTTTGTCTCCTTCACCCCGCACCGAACATTGTAAATATTACTGCGAGTTCTGGCCAAATAAACACGATGGCAAATCATTTTATCTCCGTCGGATTAATATCTTTGAACAGGAACGCTGTCTATTTTGGCTAAGCTTTCTCTTCTTTCGAAGACGGACAACCGCTTTGCGCAGCCAGTGCCGGTATCAATAGTTTACTCTCTATCTCGACTAAACGACAAGGAGCGTAAAACGGCCTTAGAAACCTTCTACCTTGTGGTTGCACGACTTGGAACACGTCCACATAACTCAGCCTCTTACTACTTTGGACGCTGGGTTTCTTGCTTACGCCTCGTTTCTGTTTGGAAAAGACATCTCTCCATGCGTTATCGTAGATGTTAACACAAAAACTCCGTGTACGCCAATGTCTTATTGACAGGATATCTGCTAGCCTAGGGAACGCGTGGCGTGCTTGTTCTCTTCAGGATCATTGGTCTTCGGCGACTATCTCTAGAGTCGCATCCATTGGTATCTTCTGCTGCTCGGATCTGCGGAGCAAACTGGACTTGTCGATATCTTCGCTCATGATCTATAAGGAAATACGTGGTAGGCCAAATTTCGAGGACGTGTTGGCTATCCTGCCGGATGTACACACGAAACAACGACCGTCACATTTTAAGGACTAATATTATTCTCTGAATCACGGTATACACCTCGGACTAGTCTCAGACCATTACGCGACAGAACAAACTTGTCTTTCATCTTCGTGCCATCCAATACGTGGACAGACGCTGCTTCTGAGGCGATCATCGCTCGTACATCGTCAACGTTTGGAGCAGAGTTGATATTCTCAGGCAGCGCGCAAGGAACCTGAGGAGTAGAGAACATTCAGTACAGAGAAGTACGGCAAGGCTTACGGAGACTAGGAACGCAGAAACCGGCGTGGTCTGTGTCTCTCGTACTGGCGGTATGATGTCGTGAGCCACGGTACAGATGACCCGGAGTTGGCTATAGCTATGATGGTGGACGAAGAGTGCGAATTGCCTCTAGGTGCACACAAGCAATTGGCAGTCCGGAATATGTTCGGTCGTCGGATACAGTCAGCGATGACGTTCGGTACCTTCGACGACAGATCAAAGAGTAGGACACATAAGGTTCAACCTAAACGAAAAGAATGATGATTTTTGAACTCAAGTCCCAAAACGAAGCCATCGCCCAGTTACTAGTACGTTCGGGGTAGGTTTGCATGTATGAGGAAGGCACGGCACTCATTTACCTAAGCTGTGTACATGGTCTCGTCGGAGTGGAGTAGTACAGGCTCGGTAGTGTCTCCTGTACTTCTCTTTACCCATTTAATCTCGCCACTCTCCCCTCTCTCAATGATGACTGCCATATGCCATGGATCACCGATAACTTGCAGGGTCGGACAGCCGTCCACAAATCTACGGAGTCTTCCTCTGTCCTGGTCCAATTCGGAATCTGAGTCGCCAAACAAGAGAAGTCTGAGCCAAATGAGATGCCTCAGGTGGGGGAAATGGGTGAGCGTATCTAGCCACTCCTTCTCGTCCTATTAGGCGAATGTGCATCTATCAGTTTGTAATTTACGGGACAGTGCAAATCGAAATTACTGACCGTATAGGGAACCGGCGAGGTATTATGAAGTGCCAACTGTGTTATCTGCGGTGCTACGGCAGCAAGTTCCAGTAAGTGTGATTTCGTAATGTCTGTGTCTTCAGTCTCTAACCATACCGACGTGATTGAAGGATGGTTCCTAATGCCCTCTAGGAGCTGCTCCTTCCATGGAGAGACCACCGCCGTCTCGTCATCAGGATCATCATCCTCGTGTTCTTCCCACCATTCATCGTCCCAACTGAAGTACGTGCGCAAATCCACTTCGTCATACAAGTCTATCCCGCGGAGCGACCGGAGCTGCATCAGAGCTGCAGGGTTTTTTAGCATTGCCGCGCCAGTATGGCTGCGACATTCGAGCTTATGCAGGTTTGGAAGAGCTCCATCAGGAAGAGCTACCTCTGCCCACTTGAGCCCTGGCATCATAAGTGGGAGACAGATGTCCTCCAGTGACGCGTGACGGGCGAGAAAAGGGGACAATGCGGAGGATGTGCAATTGAAACCCTCTAAGTGGAGAAAACGTAGGTTCGGCCATCCTTCGTGGCCCAAAAGCATGTCAGCGGAAGCGGTGTCGATGTGGGTGTATAACACCAAATGTAGACGCAGACGCTGGTGGGTATAATGAGTCATAGTGTACGCTAATGGATGCAAGGATCGCTCACCTCTAGATCCGGACAGTTGCTGATAAGCATTCCAAGGAGAGCGGTGACGTCCAGTGTCTCATTGTCGCGCTCATATGCCTCTGTCCTCAGATCCAAGGACGATAATCCTCGGAAGGATAAGAACTGCAAACACTGAGAGTAAGCGGGACCCATTCTTCTGCACGAAAAGAATGCATATTGCATACCGAGCTCGACGTGGCGATGTGTGGCCCAAGACCAAGGTCAAAGATATGAAGGTCACGAATAGTTCCCAGAGTGTTGAGAGTACTCCAGAGATCGCCTTCACCCTCCACTGTGGGAGCGCTACAAAACCATCGGAACTGACGCAAATTCTTCATGCGTTTCAAGGCTACGTTGAGCTGCTCTTCCCATTCCATTACCCGATCAATCTCAGCTGATCGGACTTTCTCCAGTGGTGTGTACTCCTGGTACTCCTTTGGCAGTCGTTCCTCCACTGGGAGGCCGTCTCTCAGAACAGAATCAATGTCCCAGGGGTCGTGAGGCAAGATAGTCAAAGAGCGAATAAGACCAGCGTGGTCATCGTCAGGATGCGCAAGTCGGGTCCAGAGGGCAGGCATATTCATTCGACAGCGAATGTCATGGTATTGCAGATGCGAATGTGACACGACTGAGTACAGATATCGGCATGAGAGAGCGAGTGACAGCATGTCCTCGCGACGGTCCAAGTTACAAGCGAGTACGTCGAGAATTTCGGGTGGGAGAGTAACCAGCGTCATAGGCCAGAACGTAAGGGAATTCAAGGCAATTCGTTATATGGAGGAGTTGGAGGAGTTGGTCGCGATACATAGTCGTGACTAGTCGGAAATCTGCGAAGCACAGGTTTTCAATCCATCACGCGTGCACGTGTCGAACTTCGTTCTCAAATTAAAGCGCTCAAGTACCGGTGCGCGTCTACTTTAGACTGAAGCTTATATTATACGGCACATGTAGGTATTATATTCACCTCCTAGATAGTTTGATTAGAGAAATTGAACAGATGCGGATCGAACCAAAGATTGAAAGACGCTTTAAAGTCATATAATTTTATAGATCACGCGACGAGTCACTCTTGCTGTCGTCAGCATTCTAAAGATTTGACGTCCATCCTGAGCTACTCTTACATCTCTCTCAAGCCTGAACGTATAGTATCAGCGAACTAATTCATACCTGTCATAGCTCGAAGGCAAGACCGCTACATTGGTACTCGAGTCTTGACTTGGCATGCCAGCCGTATCTAGGCCCTAGAGCTTTGCGAGACTCTAGAAGTTCGAAGGCATAATTGACAATGTTCCACGTTTACTGCGAAGGCTGGCTAGATATTCAACCATATGTCTCTCCCTGTCACATCCGAGCTAGACGTGAGGAGATCATGATAAAAGATACACCAGATCCCTACCCAGGCGCCCAAAGTTGTAAGTCAGAGGATCTTTAAAACAGGTTCGCATTCTCAGACTACTTTCTAAGCTTGTCTATCTTGTAATTAACACTCTGCCTTCAATTACGCTTTACCTCTGTTCCTCTGGACGGCCGAGATAGAAGAGGATCTCCAGTGATACGTCCGCATGCATTCTTGTTAGTCACTGAGACACCAGTGTGCCCAAGATCGGTGAGGGGCTGCGTATGTTTGGGTAGGCTCGTGACCAGCCATTCCGCTTTAATGACTGTACGACAGGCTGGTCACGAGCCAGTGCTTGGGCTTTGTATCGACACGCTTCTCACATATAATAGGCCAACATGGTCATGCGACTCAGCAAATATTTGGACTCGCATCATCATCTGCGCTTTACATCATCTCTCATTCCCTGGAACCATCGATTCATTGCTCGTACGAGCACCTGTAGTCACCTACATCGAAGTCACCATTTCTGCCTGGTTCTCTGACAATCTACTTCATGTTGTGCGCCTTTATCAGCCCTGTATTGACAGCGGCATCTAGTCGCCGCCTCTAGATGAACAACTCTCGTTGAACATCACTGCTGTATATGAATGGCTCTGGGACCTTAACAGCCGGCTGTCTTCGGGATTCAGTGATTGATTACACGTACGTTCCAGTTTTACCAACAATTATCGAGCCGCACGAGAACCTCTTTTTCCCGATACGCCTAAATCAAAAAATGGACACCCAGGAGGCACTCCATCCATTATCTCAAGCGGGGCCGTTTCTGCGCCACGTCGATGACATAGAGTCCACGATAGATTCTTTCGAAACGAAGACCTCCCGGAAACTATATACTGGAATTCGAGACGATGCTAACGGCAGAAGAGTACGCACACTAGAAGAATATATTATCGAGTGACCATTCGTTGGCGAAATGGAGGCACTCCTGAGATCTGATGCGCCGCTCCGAGCTACAAATACCGCATCTTGACAAGACGCCCACACAAGTCCACCAGCAACAGCGTCCCATCCCACCACATCCTCCTCGTCAACTTTTACTCCGATGCAACTACTATCCAGAAACCGGCCCAACTACCACCCAATACCGAGAAACCACAACCTAATTCCATTCCACTCCGCCAATGAACAAATACAACCAGTAAACTTCAGGGTATTAAACCGGTACATCAAACGAATACAACGAGTATCGCGTACAGCCAACGGGTAAAAACGTCGTCCCATCCCCACCGCCTACACAATACTAAACGCCTCCGACCTCCACTCCCTCCCAGTCGCCGCCGCCTCCGCCCTCTCCGTCGTCCGATTCACCCACCCAGCGGGGTGGCCCCCCTCCGGAATAATCACCGAGTCCCGCTTACTCACAACCTTAAACTGACTGCCCCTCTCATTCTTCTTACTCTCCGCCACACTCGCCCGACTGCTCGCCTCATCCTTCTTACTCTGGAACAGCTCCTGCAGCACCTGCGTCCGGCTCGTCTCGTCGCTCGCCTTCGCGTCCTGGTACCGGTCCCGCACAGTCACGAGCTGCCCGTCCACGTACTCGAGCCCCGTGCGCAGCGCGCCCTCCAGCGCCTTCTGGATCTGCTTCTTCACCAGCCCAGTAGCCAACGGCCGCAGCGTCTTGTACAGCAAATCGTGCTTGCTGTCCCGAATCGAGAACTTGAGCGAGTCCACCTTCACGTTCACATTCTTCACCTTGAACACACTGCTCCGGTCCTTGTTGCTCCCAACAAGGTGGATCGTCGCCGTCAGCCCGCTCCCGCCGAGGAGCACATCCGCGAGCCCCGAGTCCGTCAACTTTGGGATCCCGCTCTTCTTGCGGAAGTAAAACGCCACGTCGCGCATGTCCGCCTGAATATGGCCGAGCGTAAGTATGAATTCGTGGTGCATCTCGTCCGAGATCGCGTTGTACGGCGAGAACTTCATGTGGTTGTGCGCCTCCAGCGTCACGTAGTTCGGGAACACGTTCCGCCCCGACAGCGTCAAGTTCTCAATGACAAGATCAAGCTCCTTGTCCGTGTATTCGATGCGCGGGATGGGGATGTAGCCGACCTGGTCAATCAGCGTCGGCATGATGACTTTGCGCACGTCGTTCCACAGCTCGGGCTTGTACTTGAGACTGCCCTCGCTGTCGAACAGCAAGTCGCGGGTCAGGCGAGCCCAGTCATTACCGAACCTATTTGTAACGCGTCAGCAACGCCCGAGCATGCCGCAGGAAACTCCACACACCGCTTATTCAAGGGGTCATCACCCATCGCACGGAACCAGCTGCCAATAGTGTCAAACAGGTTGTCAAAGTGACCCTTGTACTTGTCATCGTAAAAGTAGCGCCCAGAATCCTTGAGCTCGTTGGCCTCGTGGTTGCACTGGGGCTCAATGACGAAGCCAGGCTCGAGCAGCACCTGCGTAACAAAGCCATCAGCGCTCAATCCACGTCCACCTGCATGTCAACACGAACCTTGCGAACATACGCATCGACGCTCTTGAACCACTTCCTAAGCTCCTCGTCCTGGCGAGCATCTTCCGACAACTGGTTGAAAGCATCGATGATGGGGTCCATGCTCTGAACACCTCATCAGCTCAACGCCTGCAAAGGAAATAATAGCATATACCGACCTGGTTATTCGCAAACCGCTCCAGCAGCGTCCTCAACTCCGTCGTAGCCGTCTGGATCGAGCCCTGTCCAGCAACATTCTGCTGGTGGTGGTCCTTCAGATCGCTCGCCGCATTGCGTCCATGCGACGCGTACTCCTCGAGGAAGCTCAGCAGCCACCGGATGCTCTCCTGGTAGTCGCTGTGCTTCTGACACTCGATAATAACCTTCTTGCCGCGGAAGATGAACTGGTCGCGGCGCTCCTCAGGGAAGTACTCCTCAGTCAAGAACTTTCGGCCACGTTCGAGCTGATCGTTCGCGCGGTCCTTGTGCTGCTGGGGAATGCGGTCCGTGATGTTATCCTGCGCATACAGTCAGTCCAGTTCAAGACAAATACAAGAAGTCGCACTCACTCTCATTCCGCGCATGCGATTCATAAGACCCTGCTTCTTCGCCTTGGCATCGTCGGTATCTTCAGGGGTCTCATCAACGTCCCTCTGGATATCGTTCGCCTGCCTCTCGGCCTCGCCCTCGCCGCGCTCACGCAGCTCCTGCATCTTGTCCTGACCCTCGCGATAGGCCTGGTCACCGCTCTTCTCCTCTCCGTTGACGTTGACGGTCGCACCGTTACCGAGCTCTTCGCGCGGGTGCTGCTTGATCTTCGCGTCCATGCCGGGCACACTCGCCTCGAGCACGGGCGTCTCTTCCGGGCCAGCAACGCGCCCGCCCTCGGTGATGAACTGGTCGTTCGGCGCTGTCTGGTCGACCTGCGCGAGGCGCTCCTGATCGGGTCCAATGTGCGTCGCGGCCTTTGCGGCGCCCTTGGCGAGCAGGTCGCGCCCGATGACGGAGAAGTCTGAGAGGAGCTTGCGGACCTCGGAATTTGCGAGAACGAGAGTGAGGAGAGTGCGCAGGTGCTGTACGGCTGAGACTCGGAATCAGTACCAAGTCAACACGTCTTAAAGTAAATTTGGGCTGACCTTGTTTACCATCGCTCTTCGCCTTCTCCTGGTCGACGGGCAAAACGTCATTCGGGTCCGTCTTCACCTGATCAGTGTCAACGCCGCGCGTATGCCAGACAAAGTTCTGGAAGAGCTCGTCCCTGTTCTTCTTCGCCACAATGATGCGCGCGGTCTCGATGATGTCGCGGGTGTCCTGGATGAGGCGCTTGCCCTCGGGCGAGAGCGCGTTGGTGTCGATGGGCTCGTGGTCGACGACGTACTTGAGGGTGCGGTCGATCTGCTGGTTGTCCGGCAGGCGGCCCTGGCGGAAAGCCTCTATGACACCGTAGAACCGGAGCTGTGGGGACGTTAGTGGGGCAAGCGGGATAGACCAAGTCGCGCACCTTGCGGTCAACATCGGCATCCTTTTCCCGCTTGTTGACGGGGTCGGTGACGGAGCCCTTCGCAGGGTGGTCAGAGATGTCTTTGGTCGCAGTGGGAAGAGACATTATAGTTAAAGTCGTAGATTAGTAGATGGTCGTGAACAGTCGTGCGGGGGAAATTCTGAGATGGGCACGTCCGTCGTCGATGTTTAAGTAGGTGGGCACGGCTATGACGTCGCGAAGCGTCATATCACAATATGAAGTAGTGGCTCCAGGCTGACAGCCACTTGACACGAAAGGACATCCTCCTGCCCATTACGTTGGAGTGAAGGAACGCGTGACGTCACGCGCACCATTATATACCTTTTTGGGTCGGTCTTCGACCAATCATAAGCCACTTGCATACGGCCAACAACTCGAAAAATTCAATCATGCAAGAATATCCTGTTACGTCTCTATTTTCACACTCGTCAGCGATGATATGTTTTTAGGTATCGGAGCCGCGTTGTGGAGGGGCACGATGGAGGTGATCGCTCTCCACTCGACGCACGTGCAGATCTCGATCGTCCACATCCCACTTGCTATGATCGATGTCAACATAGGGACTTGAAACACTTTCATTTTGTTCAGAGGAGCGACGCCAAGTAAACCCGAGTTCGTGACGTCATTTCGTACGAGCGTTCATCTCATCTTCCCCACTTGGGGCCACCCAAACCCTAGTCCACGTACCAACTCTAAAAGACTCCAAGGGACAGGTAACTACTGT
This sequence comes from Neolentinus lepideus HHB14362 ss-1, assembly GCA_001632425.1. NCBI lineage: Eukaryota > Fungi > Basidiomycota > Agaricomycetes > Gloeophyllales > Gloeophyllaceae > Neolentinus > Neolentinus lepideus. Next base: position 15,575 of record KV425571.1, on the reverse strand, counting down.
ACACGCGCTACGGTCCAACTACGTGTTTCCCATGTCGAGATGGTCATAGTAGCAGGCCGCTGACTTCCAAGTTTGTAAATCAATACAAGCTGCTGTATGTGAGTAGAGGTCGCCTAGGTTCTGTCATAATTATGACCAAAACACATAGTTTTTTTATTATTTTTGGCTTCTTCGAGCCTCCGTATCGTCTCGGTGGACTATTCTTTTCGGCTCACGGTACCGTCCCCGACGGCGTAACATATATAACGATGGCTCAACCGACACAATTTTCCTTCTACCTGCTCTTGACCACTCTTTCAGGACATCTTCAATCCCACAGGTAATTCCCTCGTTCCGCTCTCCCTCGCCACACGCATACCTGCAGTGATGGTCGTGTGCGTCGAAGAAGAGCACTACGCAGGAGGTCTTACCCATGGTGGCGCCACCCCCAACTACGGGTACACGCATCCAGCCCACAAGTCAACCTGTCTCCTGAGAAGAGACGATTCGGCGTGTGCTCTCCCGTGGCTTGTCACTTCTTATGGTCGCAGGTCGTAACCGATCAGGGACGTCCCACCATCGTTTCCTTGCCACGAGACTTGGAGTAGCTCGCGAGCATATCGTCTACCCTACTTAATTCAAGTAACAAACCACGGCGATCATGATGCCCAATGCTTGATGACATCGGCGAAGACTCCGGATATAACTTCTTTGGTACCTTATCAGACGCTTGATTTCTCTCGCCCGTACCGTCGGACTTACCTGCGTTGACTCTAACCATGTTTTGACTACGACTACTCTTGTGATCGACCCTCGCGGACCAAGGTCAGTAATCTCAACACCCCACCTCTACCCATTTTATCGCCCATGCAGTATCGCCCATCTCGGATGGTAGATCATGCTCCCTTTCATTCGAGGATTCAAAGTGGCCGTCCTCTTCCAAGCCGCTCATAACCACACCCGATCTTCCAGACTACCCCAGCCGACCCCATTTCACTCATTCCTCCAGACGACCCCATCGTACTCAAATGCATCTCATATCCTGCCAACCCAGACTCGTCCAGCCCACCGACGTGCACTCTAAACATCCTTGTACCCCCTCTGCGTATCTAGACGTCCGTACATGTAGACGCGCTTGAATACCCCCAAACCAATCTGCCATTCATTTCCAGCCGTGCGTCCGTCGTCGTGGGGTCAACGCGCGCCCTGCCTCAGGTAGCCCACATCCAATGAGAGACGGGCTTATCTAGGTATGCAGAAGCGATCCCAGACGCTTCATGACGCGCGGCTTGACTGCTCCTGACTGAAAGTTAACTGATCGTCCAGCGTCCTAGGATGTCACCCTACCGTCCGATGTTATTGCCACCGTTCTCGCGGGTACGTGCATGGCTAGCATGTGTCTTACGCGCGTCATCAAGCGCTGCACACATACCCATTGTGCTGGTTATGATCTGCCAGGGCGTTTTCGTAAGGACAAAAGATAGAAGGTACTTTGAGACGGGTAAAACACGGCCTTGACCTTTTTCTAACCAATCTGATACACAAGTTAGACTGTTTTGGTCAAGGCAAGAAAAGAGGAGAAGGGAGGCTTGTACATCGTGATTAGCCCAGACACCTAAACCACGACAAGATGTTGTTCCTCAAGTTCTTCTCACGACGGCAACCCCAATGTCATGCGTACAAGCATCGCAAAAAATACCAGGATCCGCTGTTATGTACAGCGTATCCTTGACGATGCGCGCACATGACGAGCGAGAGTCCAAACACGGCCCATCAGACGCTGTACGATTCGCGACGTACTGCGCCTGTGCATGCGGTCATTTACAAGTCATCATTATGCACTGAGAGAGTAATTCGAACCGTCGTCTTCGCAGATCGTCAATGTGCTAAGCGATTCTAAGGCCCTTCGTCTGCCAGAAAATCGCATAATTGTGCTCGAAGAGACTGAAGAAGACAAAACTCGACCTCGACTACTCACAATCGCGCGCAGGTTTGCGAAAACCGGATGCTATACTTACGTCGAGTCTTCTAGTAAGTGCCACCTACAGTGGCAGGCTAGTTGGGTCAGATATATATCACATAACAACATACTAACACGCACAATTTCACGTATCCCGCGTGGAGCAGAGGTTACAGTACTCAAGTGTACATGCTCTGCTGCTTTGGCGTTTCCCAAGGAGGCAAGCCGAACATTCCAGGAAGATCTTCCCACATCTCCTGCACCCATCGCCGCCTCCATCTCGGATGCACAGTCAACGCAGAAGTACCGCTTGTATCTGCTACTCGACTTCAAGTTCCCACTCAACACAGGATACACGACTCGCCGGAGCGCAACCGTGCCCTCATGATATTCGTGAAGGAACGTAGCCCTCCCCTTCTCGCACGTCTCCTTGACATAGCAGTTTTCGTGGACTAGGGATGTTGGAACGAATCACGTGACATCGGGCATCTCGGCCATGCACGTGGACAAGCCACAAGCGCCCTTGTAGACGCTTAAAGGACATTATAGAATATTCGAGTATTTCAATTTATTTCATATTAAATGTTATAGTATACTCTGTAACATTCTAGCATAACATGTACGAGTAGTATATAAGAAGCGCCCGAGTAGCGGGCGCCTACCCTAATTAATTCCTTAACCATTTTCAGCCGTGTAACCTTTCAATAAGGTACGCGTCCTGCATGTACCTCAGCGCGATCTTCTCGAGCCAGACAAGACATGTCTGCTTGTCAAGCCAAGAGACTTTTGCGAGCGGTCTGCCATCAACGTCTTTCGAGTCAGCCAATATCATCTCGACTGAGTTGTTAACGTAATCATAGAAGGCTGCAGGCAATTAATATCGCCGGGATGTTACAGAGTCTGCCCAGATGGTCCGCGAGAGCGCCACGGCGGCGGAACATCCCGAATGTCAGCCATGGGTGAGATCTCTTTTTCCATGCCTCGAGGGTTGTTGGGTAAATAAGCGACAGCTCTTTGATGATACGTTGTCGGACGACAGTCGCGTTGTACTTGGTGCTGAGGCGCAACGTCGCCGAGATCATGCGAATGTCGCTCTCCCATTTCTCGTCTCAATACCTTCAGCAATTGTCCGTGTTCGGAACTAGTATGAAAACACAGAAAGAGAAGTGGCACTTACCCAGGTATGAATATCACGCCGAGGAAGTGTCGTAAGTCTTCGGCGGTGTCGTGCATGACAACCAATGCCTTCCCGTCACTGCCCTCTGGAGAGTTGGCTTGTGACCACGGTAAGGAGAACATGTCCATGAAGATTTGCGAGTAAGCGGCCATAATGCTGCGGAAGACGCGAAACAAGGTCGTCTCCGCTTGCAGAATCACATTTCCGTCTTCAAACCACAGCTCGTCGCATCTTGCGAAGCCTTGCTCCATGGAATGGTAGCTTGGTTCAATTGCTTACTGTTGTGGAACTGCCGTCAATGCGAGTAAGACACCGAGTATGAGGTATAAACTGACGGACGTGGACAGTGACAAGGGCGGGACACTGCTTTGGCGAGTCCTAAGTAACTCTCACGATAACAAAACGATAAGGCCCAGTCTACTTTAGAGTCAGGAGAAGTTGTACCCAAAGCAAGCAGTCAATCAAACTTCAAAGACGGAACCGGCTATCGATTCCCACGGTCAGAAAATCCACAAAATGGATTTATACCATAGAAAATGCAACTCTGAAAGACAATTCACAAAAATGTTGTTGAAGTGACAGAGTATTCCAAGGAGTATCTAGTGTTGAAATGGGGAGCATATGTGCAATAACGAGAGGGGAGGGGCAAAAGTATTACGCAAGGGACTTAATCCGATTTGGTACTCACTTTATAGTCAGTGCTACAACTGGAAAATAGCTGGAAGATCATCGATCAAAAGCTGTTAATAATAATTACAAACATACCATCCCCCAGTAACTCGGCATTTATGTTCCACGGCACTCCCTCCCCAATCCGACCGGCTCAAATGTTGCAAGCTGAGTTCTGTAGTGCGGATGGAGGCGCTATCTCAGGTCTCAGTGCTCAGCATTTTTGTTGCGTGATTGTTTCAACTTATCTCACACAAATATAAGTTTTTAATAGTAGCACACCGTAGAGACTTAAGTAGCCTTAGTAATACTTAAGCTTGTAGTAAATAGAACGGCTTTCGCAATATCCAAAGTACAAATGTTCGAACTACCAAACTTATTTAGGATGATTTCAAAGTTTGGGATTGATTTATTGCAACACTTAACTGCGCGACTTACATACTGCAAGCGTCGGGGATCAGGTGACGGGTATTGACATACGGGTATTGACCGAGTGCCTACTCAGTACTCATTAAATTTACCGAGCCGAACTGACTCCAAGAGACTAAATCCACAGCAACAAATATATTTAACGGACCCAAAATATCATGCCCATACGCTTAAAATTATTCCAAGATGCTACAGAAGACTGCAAAGTTCAAGGAGCGGTTGAGTATAATCGACGCCACCCAATCCACGTGGTCATACCCCAATCCGGAAGGATCATTTCCTTAGAAGGACTGTAATTTAGTAACGAGTCATCGTTGTAGCTACCTTTCACAGATACATGTACACAACACTTTGGCAGCGTTCACATATCTATTACGCGTTCATTATTGCTCAAAGCAATAATTCAATCTTGTACATTGCAGGCAACATGACTTTTCGAGTACTAGATATAGCAATGACTTACTTACCGCCAATGGTCCTGGACATTTATCTTGATACACACAATTGTTCATAGATGCCTTGTCCGAATCTGATGCTGAGAGTTCCCATCACAGACGCGACAAATACAGGCAAAGGCACGCAACATCACGCAAGTATAGTGTCAGGGAGTCAATGACATCGGACCGCTAATAATACCGCAATCCCTAAGCTTATATGATAACCGATTCTTAAATTCTCCTATTATAACGTCGCCTTGTACGTGCGTCATGGAAGTGAACTGGGCGCAGCAACGACAGCACCGAATCGGAGTACTCTATCATGATTTTTACCGTTCGATCGCCTGCTTGGTTCTGATTCTGTCAATACTCGGTCGAATTGGCTCGGGCCATCTGCGGTTTGTAACTACGGTTCGCCCTTCTGGTCGATCCACACTCCAGAGTAATGCGATAGCAAGACTGACCTCTATCTCAGCCTGCCAATACAATCTTGTTGAGATGCGAAGTCCAACTAGGAGCCGGTAGAATGCCAGCAAGCAAAACTCAAGACTTGCTGCTCCACGTCCATCCCAGATAATGACATAGATCTTGTCTTCGTCAGCGCATAAATATTTAGCGCCCAAGGCGATCCTGTGTCTCTTCGACTCGGAGAAAGTGCAATGGTACGAGTGCATTCAGAATCATACGACAATATACCCGATATTCCCGAGACATCTTTGCTCCGGTTTCGGACCGCCCTAGAGATGGTGTTGCAAGATGCGAGGCAGTGGTCAGCAGTCCTTACTCTAGTTCAACGCAGCGTCTTCTTGAAACCCCGCGTATAAATAACCTCTCCGCCTCCGGAAATAGGTCGAATACTTTGTTTCGGACATCCTGGCCAATCAGACGCCAGGAAGCGGCACCTCCGACATCGCCAGCCAATCATGGAAGTGTTCTGCCCGAAATGGTCCGCTCTCTCGCCGCTCGTTGATGTCTCTGCCTAGATCGATAGTCTGCATTCCATCGGAGATCCACCGAACGACGGGTCATGGGCGTCGTATGCTGTAAGACGCTATAAAACCCCGACCGCAAGCACGTTGCTCGGTGGTCGCTTCCTCTTCTCGAACCTGCACGTACGACCTTGACGAACCCCCCATCGTTCGAATACCAGGATGCTGACTCTCGCCTCTGCCGTCGTCGGGCTGCTCGCTGCAACGTCAGGAGTGTCTGGTGCACCCGTGAAGCGTGCCGGGACGCAAAATATCACCGGTTCGTCTCCATACTCATCAACGCGCCCGACCCACGGCACTAACTAACAACGCTTTCCAGACATCTCCGTCTTGCAATACGCGCTGACCCTCGAGCACATCGAGAACGCCTTCTATGTCTCCGGCCTCACAAAATACGACGACCAGGCCTTCCTCGACGCCGGCTTCCCTGCCTGGGTTCGCGGACGCATCCAGCAAATCGGCGACCATGAAGCGGACCACGTCGCGTTCCTTACCACAGCCATCGAGGCGAGCGGGGCAAACGCTACCCAGGCGTGCAGCTACAGCTAGTGAGTCTACATTGCAGTGCACCGAACGACACGCTTAACTGACTGACACCTTCGTACGTAAAGCCCCTACACCGATGTTGCGTCCTTCGTCACAATGTCAGCCTCCATTGAAAATGTGGGAACCGCCGCGTACCTGGGGTCAGCTCATTACTTGACCAGCAAAACCAACCTCAACGCAGCCGGCGTAAGCATTTTTTTCGAACCTCGAGGGCTATTTTTATCTGATTGACCTTCCATTGTCAAATCAATAGTCTATTCTAGCCACCGAAGCGCGCCAAGCCGCTTGGATCGCCTCCGCGGCTCTAAAGGGCAGCCCCTGGGAGACTGACTTCCAAACCCCCTTGGACCCCTCGGGTGTCTACTCCATCGCGTCCCAATTCATCGTGCCAGGCTCCTGTCCCGCGACGAACCCGCCCCTCTTCGTCAAGCCTTTCCCCGCGGCGACGGTCACCCCCGCGACGCCCACCCCCGGCTCGCAGATCACCATCTCCCTCCCCACTGGCTACCCCGGCCCCTCAAACAGCACTGTCCCGCTGTACGTGGCGTACTACTCCGGCTTGAACATCTACAGCTCGGAGATCGCCGAGAACGGGACGACGACCATCCCAGACGAGCTGGTCGGCATCGTTTTCGCCGCTGTCGTGAAAGAGAAGCCCAGCCCCACGAACCCGCCCACTGACGATACCACCCTGAGCGGTCTGGTGAACTGGGACTTTGGCGTGCCCAGCAATGCCAGACAGATCTTTGATACTAATATTGCTCCGTATAATTAATGGTACTGTAGCACCAACCCAGAGTATTGTGCAAGGCGACGGACACTTGTTGTTATGGACACTGACTTGATATCGAATTGACGGACTTTGTCGAATCATTATCGTATGGGCTCGCGCTACAGACGCGTCCGTCACATTCACGTGATCATGATGGGAGGCAACGATTCTGCATCAAGATTGGCTCGATTCTAGAAAAGAACAAGGTATACGTACGTTTAGTCCAAGATGCAAATTTCCTTGGAGAAATCAGACGTCGATGCGGTTCTCGCATCACGGGCGTGGACAATGGAAGTACGAAATGTCGATGGCACTGTTATTCTGCGCACGACATCCCGCTGCGATGACTACATTTTCTCCGTGCCATCTTTAAGCCCGGCTTCCAAGGTGTACCTCTAGCCGTCCAAGTGACTGACTCGAGAGTTTATTCAACAAAGACTAGCGGGAAAGTCGGTATAGTCTCGCATGTCCGCCTCGAGTAATCGAGGCAAGGTATCGTGACGCACCTCAGTCACGCCTAGCTAGATGAACACCAACATTGCCCACTCAATTGCAAAGTGCGAAAGCCATCAAAAGAAACAAATAACGATACTACCCTAACGGAATATATGTAGGGCGTATGAATCACGCCCCACGCTTCAAATACAACAACAAACCCAGGTCAACGATAAGCTCTCTCTAGTAAAGGCCACATTAGTCAGGGACGACACCCATTCACTACGCAGTATAAACCTCTCCATCCCAAATAAAAACGTTCGCCTCGCTACTCTCCTTCAGCCCCCTCACAACCCACTTAACCTCGGCTTCCTTGCCTCTCTCAACAAACACTGCCTTCAGCCCACATCGCGGATCCTCGATCACCCTCAATTTAGGGCAGAACCCGACCATCATCCTTATCCTCACAGGATCCACACGCTCTTTCCTCTCCACATCTCCCAGATATAGGATCCAGTTCCACGAGATCCTCTCGAGGTTGTAGAGGGCAGAGACCGTATGCATCCACTCGCTGTCACTAGTCTTTAACAGCCAGTCCACTCAGCTGCCATTGCGGACGAAGATATATAGTCAGCTTACTAAGAATAGGCCGTCAAACGAGAGTTCCGTGAGGTGCGGCGCTAGCCTGGCCAGCTCAACCGGCGTCTCCACGCTCCTACAATCGATCCCGAGCGACGTGATAGACGGGCGCGTCCTGAGAGCGTCTGCGAGCTGCGCTATCCAAGGAGATTCCACCTGTTCCCCCTCGCCGAGGTCTCCTCCATCCCCCTCCACTCCATCGTCCCAACTGGTGTAATGAGCCAGATATACTGCCCGCCTGAAATCTATTCCCTGCAGCGACTGGAGGTTGACTGCCACCTTGGGGTTCTTCAGTATCGCAGCGGCTACGGGACTTTGACAGTCAAGAGCATGGAGACTCGGGAGAGCGCCATCGGAGAGAGTCAGATATCGCCAGCCCGAGTCTAGAGTCATCCTGGAGAGTGTAAGGTGTTCTATACTTCTATGACGGTCTAGGAAGGACGACAATAATGAAGTCTGGCAGGTAAAACCGTGCAAGTAGAGGTCGCGGAGGTTGGGCCAGTCGACATTTTGAATTAGAAAGTCAATGCTGGCGCCGTGCGAATTAATGCTTAAGTTGAAGTGTAGATGAAGACTCTGGAAGAAAGATCCGTCCACATGTGATATGATGTCAATGAGGTCATCCACTCAGAATGCCGGGCATTATATGCGCACCTTCATATCATAACAATTCTGAGTGAGCACTTTGAGCAGCAGAGCCACGTCCACCGTAGTAGAAGTACTCGTCGTTTCCTCCCTTCTAATATCTAAGGACGACAAGCCTCTAAGGGACAGGAACTAAGCAGACAAGTGGACACGGCGCATATAACTACAAAACGAGCGGACTTACCGACGGAGACACGATAATGGGCGGCGTATTAAGCTCTGCCCGCCCGGAACGACACTGCAGGTCAACGAATTGAACGTCCCTGACAGTCCCGAGTATCCTGAGAGTAGTCCAGATATCGTTCTCGCCCTGAATCACCGGCGTTCTGCGATACCACCGAAACCGGTGCAAGTTCGTCATCCTCTTCAAGGCGAGAATCAAGTCACCTTCCCATTCGCGCAGAAGGTCTATTTCACGCGCCGGTTTGCCGGTTGGAGACTCGCCCAACCCGGAGTACTCTTGTGGCAGCCTTTCTTCACCAGCGGCGTCTCCTACAAGCGAATCCAAACCTGCAAACGCTCGATTGTTATACAGAATGGTCAAAGAGCGGACCATGGAAGCATGCAGATCGTCGGGATGGGCCAGTCGTTTCCACAGCGCTGGCATACGCAACGGAGCTCGTATGTCGTGATACTGGAGTTGGGAAGGTGCTATTGCGGAGTACAACGACCTACATGCGAGTGCAAACGATAATAGGTCTGTGCGAGAATCGACGGCGCACGTGATGCTATTAAGCATCTCTAGTGGAATGTCGTCTAGTCGCATAGTTGGCAGGCAGTATCTCTGGGAGAGCTGGTTGCTGATCGGAATTTGATTTGTCGAGGCCGAATGGGGAGACGACGCAACCGCCATCAGCTGCGGGCTCCCTTGCACATCAAATCGATACGCACTCGAAATCCAACTAAGGCTCTGTCTCTCTATCTTTTATTTGTTGTTTAGCCTGAGAGCCTGAAGTTCCTTCGCTTGTCAGACAGCTGTCCCATTGCCCAAGACCTCGAAGAACGTAACTGGCCTCAAAATGTCATTCGGATTGTCACTGTAAAAATAAGGCGTTGGTGGTGTCCTACTACGTCGCGAGGATCACCTCTAACTCGGCACTCCATAGACAATACTTGCCAGCATCCAGCCAGAGACTGAATGTCGACAGCAAGTCGAATGAGAAGGGAGAGAAGAAAAGGGCAAAGGTGGGCCAAAGGGCGCTTTATATGTAAATGTAAAGCATGTGAAGAGCAATCGCGCCGATGATTCGTACGCGTAAATAGCAGCGATGATTTGATGGAAATATATCTCAGTCAGAAGATGTGACGTCACTGGTCGCGCTTGTCACACTGTTCACATGCGCGTGAATCGAACGCACCTTGGTTTCCGCGTAGGGCCTGTCCATACAATCAATACACAGTTGAATCAAGGCTACCATGTCAGCTCCTCTTCCCTTTCGAACTGATGTTTCGCTCTTTGATGAAGACACCGTCGTAATGGATCCTCGAAAGGAGATCGACACCCAAATCATCAGACTCAAAAACTGTCTGAATGCTCTCCTTCCGATTGCTCGACTCCTGCCAGAGCTGCTAGCTGAGATATTCTTGTACGACATGAATATCGAGGAATGTAGCGCGTACAATACATCCCCATGCTATGGGTATGACTATCGCGTTCGTATTGCGCAAGTCTGCCAGCACTGGCGCCAAGTGGCCCTCCAAGACCCTAGGCTATGGGCAGATATATCGATATCCAACGGGAGGCAGCATGTCAAGGAGATGATCATTCGGTCTAAGGAAGCACTCTTGGCGATAAGTGGCGGTCTTTCGAGCTCCAAGGACGACAGAGCATCGCTCACGCTTATATTGGCTGAGCTTCATCGAGTTCACGATATTGACTTCGTTGTAACAAGATCGTTCCTGCAGGAGTTTGACACAAGTGGACCGAAGAATGCGACTCGCCTACGGGAATTGACGGTGTCTCTACCGTATTATCGGACAGGTCGTGTTAGAAGAAGGGGAAGAAGGCTGGACGTAAGGATGGCGGACGATTTGTGCTCTCAGACCCGACGTTTCCCCCGCCTCGAATGCATCCGATTGGAAGCATTTCGGTTCCATGAGAGATATGGAGTACCCAAAGACAACGATTTCACGGTGCAATTTGAGATAGCCTTGAAATCCAGAGGATATAGACGCTGCAAGTTGCGACAGGTCGACATTCTCAAAGCGACTGCCTTCGCGGAAGTCCATTACGCTCAACTGAAGGACGTTGTACAGGAATGCACATGGGACGGCTCATTAGAACTCGATCCTGACGGTGACGACTATTACGATCCAGATTATGGGTATGATCTTGTCTACATTAGCTCGGACAAAGAGTCCATAGCCTCGCTTGACATCGATTTCTAGTACTACAGATCATTTCCCCTCTGATATGGGGCCTTCTCCGTTCTTGCCCATTTGACGAATTATTTTCCCTTACACTGCAATACAATTCCTTGTACCCGCCGTCTGGCATCCCTCAACTCTGTGACATTTTTAATCCAAAAAATGTCAGTCGTACCACCCAATTTTTTGGCGCAGTTCCACCACCTACGGGATATCAACCGATACCTGTGATACTTCTTCACTGATCCTATAGCTTCCCGAATCTTACAGACTTGCGCGGCAATATTCATTCCTGGGCCTAGTCCCGCTCGTCTCGGCCTCGTTTACCCAGCCCCGACATGACCATTACGCTTCCTTACGCACCGACTCATTATTACATGCCGCCATGCTTCTGCCATGCCGACTCGCATGGACACTGTAGCTCGAACATTGCCCGAAAAACGTCGTGTGCTGCGAGGTCATTTGACTGTTCTTGCCCAGTTAATGCATCGATAAGCTTAGTCCTGAACCACAATCGGCTCATGAGCTACACACCCCAATGACAGTTCGTCTGATGTACTAACCGTGCCATCCAAAACACAGGATCCTGCAACACGTGGCCGCACAGAACGTGCAGCTCACTGTCCCTGCTGGACCGCATATCGCCGGCTGTCATAAGCATGAACTTACCTCTGTCCAGGAGTCGGTTTCGTGGTCGCACTACATGGAGTTGTTCCTGGCTCCTTTCTGAAGGCACTTTGATTGGTGTGTATTCCGCCTCGCCCATATCGTCTATTGATACCCAGCGAAGATTGAGATATGAATCTCGGACAATGAGAAACATGAGCGAATGGTCAGGATCATACGTCCTGCCTGTAGTCCAGGGACCTTGATGGTGGTCGGCGAATACCTATACTATCATATAGAAAACATACAGCTGAAGACGAGAAGTGACCTACCCCGGGTGGACCAAACTCCGGACGGCCATAGGCAATACCAACGCAGCGAAGTCTCTGCTTTGAGCCCTCGTCGGATAAGTGGCGCATCATTGCTGCCGCTCTTCGACTATGCGACCAATTACTCGACGTCCTGTACGGCATTGCTAGAGCCTGCAGCTCGCGCTTGATTATGGTATCGTAGTATGGTGCAACTGCACGGAGTATGCGTGGTGACATTGCGATAGCATCAGAAGTATCTTTACTGTGACAGAAGTTGTCTATGAGGTGTTAATGAGGCTACGGTAGTGAACGTACTGCATTATGATCAAAATGATCCGATTACATAGGTCCTTAACTCGGGAAAGCGGAACGTAGCGCGGGATATCGTATCCGCCGTGTTCGAGCGTTACTAGTCGCTCCTCTTGAATAATGCCCGCAAGGTCGAACAGCAGGCTAGTTGCTTCTGTCATCAACGAAAGTACGGGATCTCCTATTTGAGCGGATCTCGGGCCCCCGAACAACGTAGATTTTTGATGTGATCGCATGAGTCTTCTCAAGGCTCTAATGCCGTCTCGAGCCTGGAAGCTCATAAATAATGCCAGGATAGGAAACCGAAAGAAGTTGTCGCAGATCTCCCGTAAGTGTTTGGAGGAGATCAATATTATTTCTTCCGGAAAGTTCAGTCTAACGGAATAGCACGGTTTAATAAATGTACGCCAGTGTGAATAGTAGGAAAGGTGTGTACGTCATCACACACCTCAGACGGAAAAGGGGCATCCAGAGTGTATACCAGGTCCACGCAGATGAAGCGATATGACATTGACGGGTAATATCCCACTGATTGAAGGCCCACTTTGTTGCGAAGTCGTACAGGCCTACCATGAGAGGATAGATGGTGCCATAGACTACTGGGTTAGATGCAGATGCGAGCAGACGCCACAAATACTCTACGATATTGGCGTTTAGGCTTGCCCTTAATACGGGAAGGATGGATGCCAAGGATGACTCCTGCGAGACAAGGGACCTCGAGATCCTCGCGGCAGCAATGATCTGCAGTTGGGGCTCCCTGCTAATGTTGAATTCATACAGACAGCTGATAAGTCGTGACTTACAGAAGGCTCCGAATCAGGGCATACATGCAATCCCCTACATGTGGAAGTAATGACGTCCGCTCCCTCTCGGGTAAATACCAACGATGAGCCAAGTTAACTTCTAGGGCGTCGAATTTTTTGATCGTAGGAATGACGGCTTCTTCACTAAGAGTGAGCAGTACGAGACGAGAGGGAAGAATCAGGGTATGGTCCGAAGATAGTCTCAATTCATGGATGAGGGTGTGGAAGGCTTCCATAGCATTGAGCCCTACAAACATTTCACGTGTATGGGCATGGAAAGAGGCGAGAATGAAGATGTGATATGCAATCAAAAGATTGGCGGAAGAATTGCTTCGTTTTCTAAAATTTGGTCAGCTTTGGTTGCGCGATAATGTCAAGACTGCATACCGCAATTTATTCACCAATTTCTGACATCCTGTGACAAATATCGGGCTCGTCGAGAGCGAACGAGCGTGTGATTCATGGCAGGTATGACAGAAAGGCAATGACAGTAGTTCCACAACTTCGGTTACAGTGGGTGGCAGTCTGCTAAGCCCGATGTTCGGTTTGTGTCCTCCCTCCGGCCAATAATTGGGACAGAAGTCATATCGGCATTTTCGCGAAGACCAGTCAATGGAGTTAATCATGCGTCCAACAAGCGCATTGGGGCCCCGTCCCAGATAGCGTGCGGAGATGTGGCTGATGAAGCTTGCCAGGTACTGCCCAAAGAAAGTGAGGAACTTGTCGATAGTTCGTCCTGGTCCAATAGCATCAGTGATGCTGGACGTAGACGATGCCGTATCACTGATCGAGATTGCAACAGGAGAATAACCATCATTGAGGTTGAGTGAAAACGAATGTTTTTCCAGAATCACGACGCGTGGAGCAGCTGGGCGGGATGACATTGAGCAACAAGGAAAGAGCGAGAGAAGATTCCAGAGCAATGACTCTTTATATAAGACGTTAAAGGCGCTCAAAGATCGGGTAAGACCGTAAGAACCAGGGAACCTAGCATTTTCCGTCAAAGTTCGAGCTCTAATGAACGTACCAATGCCTCGGGGCTAGTAAGCCTATCCGTACTTAACTATTTTAAGGTCGAACCTACGGCACTTCGTGCTGTGCGCTACCAAAGAGACAACATATTGAATGTATGTCTGCTGCCCAGCAGATATTTGGCAGTTCGTTTCCCATCACTGTACTGGCAAGTTTTGCCGTGCATTTGGTATATTTGAGGAGCGATCACCACGACCATCGAAAGTAGAAGACGGACCTCGTAATACAGAATTAGGCAGCGCCTACCCATTCGCAAGTGAATTACACGCAATGTTTTTCGAAAGGCATCTAAGGATCCGGGAAGCCCAGGACACATTGCTCGCCTGGGCTTACGTTCAGGAGACTATGTGAGGTCATACCTAAAAGATGCATGAAGGTCAGTTCATTTTCTAATAAATTGCTGAGAATCATTAGCGACAATGATAGCCGCACACCATGACAAACACTCAGTGAACAGATATACATATGTTGGAACGCCGCGAAGATCCGTTCAACACTCACTACTTATCTAAGACTCTAGGCGCCTGAATTTGTAGGCTCGCTGATAGAGCTATGTTTAGCGAAGAAATCTCGCAGATGGCCTGAGTGGTATTTGCTGGGATCCACTGCAGTATGAATGTAGATTACTGCGGCCTGTTATAGTGACTTGAACATGACAGAGAAAAAGGCAGACCGCTGACGAACTAGCGTATTGACGAGCCAGGATCAAGACATAGCACATGAACACTGCATGACATTACGTCGACTGTAGCAGGATTCAGTGTTGAAATCGTAAAGGTTCAGCGTAGGCGCGGCTCGAGACCACCGGAGCAGAGCAGGTCTTTTTAAGTCGAACCAGCCTGCCTCGAGCAATGTACGCGGCATATGCCGAAGTCACGACCTCGGCATCAAGGAGGTTTCGCCGCCACCCCCTATTGCGCATCGCGTCCATTCAACTTGAAGTTCAAGCTTTTAGGTGCGTCGTCTCCTTGTTCGGCCTTTAATCTGCCCACGCTAACAAATCTCTAAGTCATGGGCAATGCTGCAGCTTTAGAGTAGCGAGTACGTGTTGCACCGTGAAGAGCTCCTTCAGTTAGTGAAGATTGGGTGGGTCCAGGTGGCATCACTTTGGTGTGATTGGTACAGGCTAACCTCCTCAATTTCACGGTAGGGCACAAGCTGAGCTTGACCTTCCTTGTGTAGCCATCATTGGCAACCAAAGTGCCGGTGCGTACACTGTTTATTAGTTTATTGACTTGATGAATCACCGTGTCAGGAAATCAGGGACGTCCAGCGTCGTGGAGGCAATATCAGGGGTGTGTGAACAACAAGATCTATTGCTAGTATACATTAAATGGCTTTCATCTACAGATTAAGGTCCTTCGAGATGCAGGAACCTAACACTATAAACACGGCAGCGAACCCTTCGCTGCCCCATGCCATTTCCTTATATGGATCATGCACTCGCCCAAATGGGTAATCCACTGGCAT
>KV425570.1:418720-498597 GCA_001632425.1 Neolentinus lepideus HHB14362 ss-1 | reverse complement strand
GATTGTTGGGGCATTATACTAATAAGAGGCATGTAGTTTTATCGAACAATGCATCATCGACGAGAAGCGACTTTTCCCTGATGATCCCATCGCTATTCTAAGCGGATCGGAGATTGGCGCTGTTGCTGGCGCTGCCGTGGCCCCCGTCTTCAGTGCACCTGCGACAGCTTTTCGCACCGGGCGATTTGCAACAGCTTTCGGGCATGGTGCAAGTGGTTCATCAGCCATGGGTCCGCTGCCAATGCCCAGGACTGGCAGTCCTGCAGTGGCTACTAGTGCTGCAGCTACAAATGCTCTATATCCACGGGGTGGTTCCACAGGCCGCTTTTCAGGGAGCCGTGGTTGAGGTGAGTGGTGATGGTATTCAATGGCATCCATTGGCTGATGTGTCAGTTCAGCGCTTTCCTGTGTTGCTCTGGTTATCGGTAGCACTACAGGCTCTGGTATTAATGTAGTCTCGAATTACAAACGTGTATGCACGATTAAACAAATGAATTGTTTTCTATTTTGAGCGATAAAAATAGACAAAGAACAATGATGTCATAGATATGACAAATCACAACCTGCCGCCCGAGGGAGTCACGTGAGCCATTTGCCGGGAATTCTGCAGATGGTGTGGATACGAAATTGTTAAGAATAAGTCATTCTGATAAGTTTCTGGGGGTCGCTTTCATATGAACGGAGTGCAAAGCTGATAAAAAATTTGTGCTAGTGGTATTTGCGAGGATTCGGCGCTAACACTGCCCGCCTGTGTAGCAGCCAACTTCCTATTTCGGAACGCACGTTTCTACCCACGTGACAGCTCGGTAAAGTGTGTATGCACTACTAAGTCCCTTCTCCCCTAAGAGCATGTATTATATAGCTCGCAGATCTGATAATAGCGGAAGAATAAAATGAGGTACATTGGACAAAGAGATACTAGAACTAATAGATATCTTTGATAGATTGATTAATGAGGTGCATATGAGTTATGCCTTTTTTGAGCCTTCTCCGGGGATAGACCTATAGTATCACGGCAAGCGCATTTGCTCGGATGAGGAGAACACCGTGAGGTCTGTTGTATTTCAGGGATATATTTCGTAGAATTGATAGCTGTACTCGAATGTGCTTCCACTTGAGGTTGGGGCCCTTTAACAATCATTCACTTGAATTGCTTTGTTAGAAGCCCAATCTTTTCATCAAACGAAAATGTGTTTGCGACCTCGTCGCTGCTCGTCATTATGCATCCTCATATAGAATTAAATATCCACAAACATTGGCACGAACTGCGAGAGCTCGTAGAATATGCATGAGACGGCCTGTTTGATCGATCTTGGCAATGAAAGTTTGCATGTAGTATCACAAACATCTATCATAGTCTCTACAGGAGTCAGGACATAAACATAAACATATATATATGGCTATGGCCTTGAGCAGAAAATAGACTTCATGGTGTTCTCGTTACTTTGGTGGTATCAAAGGAAGGGTGCCCACAACGGCACTTCCTGAGCTCCAGTACGCGCCACAGCCCGTGTGCACCGAGCGTCACGTGGCTAAAACGTGCGTTCCGAAATAGGAAGTCAGCTGCTTACCCCAAGTCATCACGTGATCTGTCGGTCCCGCAGAACGGAAGCATCCGCACGAGAAATCACTGCTTTAGATCTCAGATACTATTCATTCTCCTTGCTGACGGCGACAGTGCTAGTGGCTTCGCGACAAGGACCAGTTTACGTTTATTTGGCGGGGCCACCGTTCATCCTCCGGAAACTCGGAAGTACAGTGTGCATCAACTCGTACATGCATGCTAAGGGCAGTATTTCAAACTAGACCCGCATCTCTACTGGTACGGGGATGGAGAGCGCACTCGACAGGCCCCAGCGTCGGCTGCGTCTTTGCCCATCAGACTGCTGACATTGTCGGATCGGCGTACTCTTTGGAAAACATCCCGCCGTTGCAGAGTTTACCGGAAGTGAGTCGCTGGGTGCGGTTAGTAGCGCAGAAGGTCCGAGTCTGTGGCTGACGTCTCCCCGCAAAGGTTGCTGTGACTGGTGGGTAAGACCATCTCGTGCGTGATGAAGTAGTGAATATGAATTCGTCTAGGGCGCGCGAATGTTGGCAAGTCGACGCTGCTCAATGCTGTAATGGGCAGGAACGGGCTAGTGCGCACGAGTAAAAAGGCCGTACGCTGATCTCATTCTCTGCTTTATGATACCACCGACCAGGTGTTTACTTAGGGCCACACTCGCTCTCTGAACTTTTATCGAGTCGGGCCGGGCATGGGCCAGCTCGTCCTCGTGGACGCACCAGGGTACGGTCCGCGCGGCCGCCCAGAATGGGGCGCGCTATGGGACCATTACGTGCAGACCCGCACGCAGTACGCTCGCGAGCTCTATCACCAATTTCGCAGCCGCCTGACTTTTCGTCCCAGGCTCCGCCGCATCTACTGCCTTGTCAACGCGAAGCACGGGGTCGAAGAGACCGACAAACTCGTGCTGGCCGACCTGCACGAAAAATGTCTGAGCGCTGGCGGCACGCGGTGGACGTTCCAGGCGGTCGTGACCAAGGTCGACCTGCTCCCGACGGCGAGGCTGCGCGGGGAGCTTGCGAAGATTAGGCAGGACGTGTGGGAGGCGGCGCCGACGTGCCTCCCGCCGCTCATCACGGGGCGCGAGCGGTTTGGTGTCGAGGAGGTCCGCAAGTCGATCGTGGAGGCGTGCGGAGTCTGAGCATTTGGTCGAGTGGTCGTGGGCGAGACGGCTATCTCGTAGGATGCGGTGTGTCGCTGCTATGTAAACTGCTTGTTTGGTACCGTCTGGTACTAGTCGGTTCGCATTAAAGTAAGCGGTCCGGCTATAAGCGAGGTGTCGTTGTCCTTACTAACTCAAAGCTTGTTCCTTTGTCTATCAGTGCCTGTGTTTCTAATATAGATGCATTCAGGAAACCCAGGCAATTCATATTCGCTGGCCTATCTATGCCTCAGGCCCTGAAATTCACGACTAATCGGATGTTGGCAGATCCGTGAGAAGTAGACTGTCGGCAGCGAGAGAGGAGCGATTTTAATGATGGGGCACATGGTTTCTTTGCGACTTTTCGAAGAAGCATCGGGGAAACAACGTCACTCAATCTCCTTGACCCGCAGATCCATATCCGGAAATTGCGGCGGAGGTCATTTGGGTCCGTCAAACTGCTCGCGCGGGGAGCTATTATTATTGGAACAAGACGATAAGCGCAGCGTGGTTTCGAAATGCGACGAGCCAAGTACGACATGTGCAGGTATAAAGAGCAAATGATGACTAGGCGATTCAATCATCCCTCAATACTGCTATGGGTGACGCTTCCGCCATGTCTATCTCTCACCTGCGCAAGCTCGTCAACATCATCTCCGAGAGCGTCGACAGAATCGAGGAAGCTTATATCGCTCGCTCGACGCCGCTGCCCACTCTCGATACCACTGACCCAACCTTATCGTCAGTTGCGTTCGAGCCTGACGTGCTGAGAGCCACAGCAGCCCTCACAGCAGCTTGCACACAGCTGCAACATACTGTCCAGCCACAGACAACGCAGATCTTCCACTGCGCCACTGGGGTATGTACATTGGGGGATGGCTCGTGACGGATGAAGGTTCTAACAGATCTCTCCCTGGTTTCCTCAGCACTATTTATCGACCTCAGTGAATGTGGCCATCCAGACTCATGCGGCGGAGGCTCTGCGCTCTGCGGGAGACAATGGCCTCCATGTCCGAGAAATCGCAAAGTACAGCAATGTGCAGCCTGAGAAGCTGGGTAGGGCACCAGTTTCCACAGTCATTTTACAAGAGGTGCTGATTGAATGTACCGTCACAGCTCGCTGTTTACGGATGCTCGCTACCCACTATCTCTTCCGCGAGGTAGCTCCGGATGTTTTCGCAAATAACAGGTAAGAGATTACTAGCAGTCGTAGGCCGAGTTGTTTTTCCTGGTCTCATTGCGTATCTGTCTAGGCTGAGTGTGCACTTGGACACAGGAAAGGATGCTGACGTGCTTCGAACCCAAGAGTGAGGTTCTTCTAACGTCTTCTCTCCCTTGCTAACTGATGTCTCACACAGACCACACGAGTGGTTCGAAGGAACCAACGGCCGGGCGGCTATCTGCTACTACATGTAAGTTTCGAACTGCTGGGGTTTACCACACTCAAACCCCTGATTCCATCGTCCAGCACGGGCTTCCAGTACGATATCGCAGGGAAGCTGCCCGAGACCCTCTTGGACCCTATCACCGCAGACTCCTCTTCTGTGACAAATGCAGCGGTTACCCGCGTAACGGGCGAGAAGCGTGGAATGTTCGAGTGGCTCATGCAGCCAGAACAATTCGAGTATCGGTCGGTCTTCAATAACGCCATGGTTGGTGTGGAAATGTACAACATCCCAGAATTCATTTTACACGGTCCGTGGCTCCATGGGAGGCTACCGGCGTCGAGTGTTATTAAACTATTGCAGAGGAAATTGGGTGGAAGTCCTTCCCCAAGGGCAGCGTTGTTGTCGACGTCGCCGGAGGCGTCGGGACTCACAGTCTCATGGTCGCCCGAGCACATCCCCATCTCCACGTTGTAGTGCAAGATCTACCCGCCACTATCAAGCAGGCAAAGGATGTGGGTGTGACTCCGTTTATGTCATATTCCAACCTGAATCATGTATTTGTCTAGTATTGGGGCCTGCATCTGCCTGAAGCCGTATCCGACGGACGGGTGGAGTTCATTGAATCGGATTTCTTTAAACCAAATCCAGTCAAAGGCGCTGCAGTGTATTTCTGTCGCCAGACCATGTGAGTTTCCATTGAAAGTAGCTGCTGGTGCATTTTCCTGACTTGCCTTAGTCACAACTGGCCCGACAAGGAGGCTGTGCAGATCCTCCGTGGCATGAGTGATGCCGCAGACGAGAAGAGCCGCATAGTGATCACCGGACACGTGATTCTCTATGCCTGTCCCGAGGCGCAGACGTCGGAGTGGTCTGTGACACCAGCGCCGGAGCCCCTGCTTGCGAACTACGGGCCCGCAAGCAGAACTGCCTATGCCACGGATATGATAATGATGGGGACGTTCAATTCTGTGAGTGTTCCGCTCTGCAAATCAGGTTTCTCAATGACAAACGCTGTGCCTTAGAAACAACGCACGGGCGCGCAGTACGCGGATCTCATGAGCCAGGCTGGTCTCAAGATCGACAAGATTGTAGGAGACTATGCTAACGGCAATCTCCTGCACATCATATGCTCGAAAGCTTAAATTTCAGGGATGCCTTACGCTGAGCAAAGACTCTCGAGATGACAGCATCTGCCCAATATTGGAAATGGCTGATCCCTAGCGTCATATAGAGTCGCTGACCAGCATTGCTTTTATAGAGTTGTGTGGCCCGTGTGCTTCGCCATCGATAAACCACGCTAATCGACAATGCCTCAGCGTTCAGACAGTCGTCCTCATAAGTCATGGAGCACCTCAACTTCGCATAACTACGCTCAGAGGGTAGCAAGCCGATTATGTCAAAGAAGTTGTATAGGTAACGATACACAATACATCGGTCTTACAGAACGTTGGTCGATATTTAATTACTTCTTCTCTGAGCGCTAAACGTCCCTTTATTACTTGACACTTACAAGCGGTCTGCCAAACAGCATGATGAGGCCCAAGGAAGATGATGGCAAGAAGACGGTCATGATACTCACTGACGTTGCCAAGATCCGTGCAGGCCACCTTGACACGCTCAACGAGGGTCTTCTCACCCTCGCGAACCCAGACACGGGGGTCGTAGAACTGAACCAGTACTTTTAGCTCCACAGAAACATCGAGGATAAGCTATGGGCGTACCTTCTTGTTGGGCTTGTCAGCACCCTCGGGGTTGCCGACCTGGGTCAAAATGTAGTCCTTCTTCTTGAGGACAAAGTCCCTGATGCCCACAAGGTACGCGAACTGCGTGTCTGCATAATCCGTCTCTCATAAGCAGTCGATCATAAGAGGAAGTGACAATGATCTTACCCGTGTCAACGTTCATCTTGACAACACCATTGGTAACGGCGGTGTGGATCTCCTGCTTGGTGGAGCCAGAGCCACCGTGGAAGACGAGGTACAGCGGCTTCTCAGACTTGCCACCGAGCTTCTCCTTCGCGAACGCCTGGTGCTTCCCGAGCAGCTCCGGGTGAAGCTTGACGTTGCCGGGCTTGTACACGCCGTGCACATTCCCGAACGCAGCGGCGATGCTGAAGTTCGGGCCAACCTTGCTCAGCGCGTCGTACACGTCCCAGATGTCCTCGGGCTGCGTGTACAGCTTGGAGTTGTCGACGCCAGTGTTGTCGACGCCGTCCTCCTCGCCGCCGGTGATGCCGATCTCCATCTCGAGCCAGAGGCCGAGCGGCGCCATGCGCTTGAAGTACTCGACGCAGGTCGCGATGTTCTGCTCCTTGGGCTCCTCGGAGAGGTCGAGCATGTGCGACGAGAAGAGCGGCTCGCCGTGCTGCTTGAAGTACTCCTCGTCGGCTTTGAGCATGCCGTCGAACCAGGGGAGGAGCTTGTGCGCACAGTGGTCGGAGTGCACCACGACGGGGCTGGGGCAGGTATCAGGAATGCTGTAGTATATCTGCGCACGCAGAGTAACTTACACGCCGTACTCCTTAGCAACTGTCCGTATATGGAGGGCAGCAGCGATGGCACCCGTTATCGAAGCCTGTTGCTTGTCGTTGGCAAGTCCCTTGCCGGCAAAGTAGGCACTGCCACCCTGGGAGACTTGGATGATGATAGGGGACTTGATATCACTAGAATTCAATGGTGAGTGGATGCTCGTTCACCACTACTCGATCACTGGGATATGAAAAGATATACGGGAGTGTGCAGGGTGGCGGAGGAACTTCGGGAACTGTGAATTCCCTAGCCTCCGGTATTAAAACAGATTCCGGTCTGTCCGACAAGGTATCCGACTACCGATGAAACCAAAATGTATGGATGTGGACGCCAATGCAAAGTTTCTTTCCACGCAAGCAAATCGCTCGCAGCGATAGCTCCCTCTTGTCCATCACAAAGAAATAGGAGACCACTCACCGAGCGGCCTCTAGAACAGCGTTCACTGTCGATGATGACGTGCAGTTCTATGTATTACGCATGAATTAAACGTTCGGTGGAAACATTGGTAGTACGTACGATGGCCTATCATCGCGTCCGCAACCCACAGCACTTGTCAGTCTGAGTAGTTTGGCTATCCTGTCTTAATGCTACGTACAGGGATAGCAAACTACCACGATGGTCCACATCAACGTCACATAAGGACTGCTATAGTGACTACTACTTACGTTGTTCTGCTTAGCGTAATCGAACAACTTGCGGACGTTTTCGCCAGTCAAGACTCCGGCCTGTGGATCCCTTTCAGAACGCCTGTATCGCGTATGTCGTTGACCTCACTCACTGGAACAACGTCGAGAACGCCCATCTTGTGTGTTGTAGCGGTAGAGGTGGTGGTAAGAGTGCAAGGTGGAGAATCTGCGACGGCCTATGCGGACAACGGACTCGGAAAGGTCGGACTTAAGAGCAAATCGATAGCGGAGGGCCAGTGGAGGCGTGGCTTGTGATTTCCATTCCTGGGATCCTAACCTTGCCACTCAGCCTGGGCCGGCGGTCCGGTCTACAGTCTAGCCACACGATTGTACCGGAGCGTCTGGTCAGGCCTGTATGACTCTGATTGCTTCCCTCCTGCAATAATTCTCTAAGACAGTGTACATCCAGTCGTATTCTTGGTTAGTATTTGTTCAGGCTGCACTGCTATAGCCACTTGTCTCGGGGAGAGGAACGACAGGATGAGAGGCGATAAGAGACGAAGATGGGTGGAAGAAAAGCAATGGAGGGATGAATGTTACTGCCATTAAATACTAAGGAAATGTCAAAGATCATGGCCGTTCAAATCCAAACACGATTCCTCCATAATTCGCGTTGTCTCGGGGTCTGTAAGCATTCGAAGGCCAGACATTACCTAAGTCGTCCACTTGTCCGCAGCTCCGATCAACCGATGTTTCCCTCCTCGTCCGGATGCGTCCAGCCTCAATATTTCAAGCTCAGGGCACGAGAACATACCCAGAACCGGTTTGACGCGAAGATATGGGATCCAAAGTATTACATTTAGAAAAGGAGTGGTGGTTAGTGCTACAGGCCCATTATGATGTAAGTGACGTCTAGGTTGTGGTTGCTGATTCTGCCGGAATGAGATAGTCCTCTAGGTTCTACAAGGCGGAAGGAGATGAGTTGGAGGACGACGTCAATCTTGTCAGTGAGTCCACCTATTCGCATGATTCCTGGATCCCCCTTCCTCGTCCTACCGGCATCTAAGTCGGATTCCCTGCTTCTTCCCGACGCTATCATGAAGCCGCCAGTGAGCTCGTCCATCCTAAAACACCCGACACGAATCACGAGAACGTACCAAGTTGCCATTGAAGCTGGGCTTCGCATCGGGATCCCTCCAGCTCAGGTGACACCCGATCCACGAGAGCGGGTACTCCCGGCTGTCAGGTGAATCACCGCGATTCTGTACAAAGTACGCGGCCGCGGAAGCAGCAGCTAGTACGGTGGCACCGAGCAACTACAAAAATCTGGTGAGCGATCCAGAGCCCGGAGTCTAATGAAAGGCTTCAACGTACCAAGTTACTCTTCCTGGTCAACAGGTGAGTGGAACGCGTCATTTCCGCGGTTCCCATTGTATCCTCTGTAGTCTATGTTCTAAAGAGTATGTTTAAAACAAAACACCCGACGTTCTTGCGATCGACATATATATACTTGTCGTTGGGAGAAGGTACACCATGATGACGTCATGTTTGAAATTTCGGAGACTGGTATGTTCGTGAACGTCGGTAATTTGTGCTCATATTGTGCTCCGACTGACGAGGCGGCATTCAAGTTGGACCGGTAAGCGCCATGAAAAATGCAGCTCGGAGCGACATGCGGTAAATCTCCGTTGATCTGACCTCACGATTGGCCAAATTCATGTGAAGTCAGGTCCGCATCGAGTTATAACCGTATCGTCTTTGTTGCAGTTCGAGCCGGATCATAGTCACACCGGGATGTAAGAACTCAGAAATGCAACAGTGACTCAGATGAGTGAAATACTTTGCATAGATGAATCAGCGAGACAGACTAGATTATCAGATAAAGCCGATTAAATGGAGATGCGCAGCATTTCAATCGGCCGACGGGCGAATGCTGCCGTAGGTCAGTAACTCAGTGTCCATTCAAGTTGCAGAGCGAGTCTGACGATCCAAAGCAGCTGACGGCGATGTTTCCGGACTGGACTCAGGAAGGGGACCAGTCAGCTTGAGGTCTCCCTGATCTTGTAAGCGGCCTTCCGAAACGTCTCAAGTATCACCAAATACAGTGTGGCGGGATCGACTGTATCAGACGTGTCAGCCATTTTTGCAAGTCGTGCGAAGCTCGACGTACTTATATGCGTACCTCTGCGGACGTGCGAGGTGGGAGGTGGAAGGGCGTTATCACGCAGGTAGGATGTGCACAGCCTGCGATCTTTGCAAATCGCCTCTATAGCCAGCATTATCTCGGGTTGATGCCACACTTTACGCAGGTGCGGAAATAAGCTATCGAGAACACGAGTGGTCAGTTGCACATCTTCTACCTTCGAGGTAGGCAAGTTTAGAGTCTGCAGGCCATGTAGGTATGGGAACTATTGCGTCCAGCGACATTGATCTATCCTCTATAGTCGATGTTCTAATTTAGAGTATGTTTGTAAAAGCAGAACCATTGATGGGCTCGGAAATATATGATGCCACTTTGTTTGCATGTCAGACACGTTGCTGTCAATGAAATACCTGCCTATTGTGTTCCTATTTGAGGGGAGGCCGTTGTTATTGAATACCGAGCGAGGATGGCATAGAACGCGCCACTCCTGCCGTCTGTACCGTCCCTGACAAGAGCAGTCTCAGGGTTCTAGCGAGTGTCAATCCCAACAACTTACTATGGATAAAACTCATGACAGTCCTCGAGATCAAACGCGCATAACTACTCTATACACAGTTAAGCTACCTAGGAACAGGGCACAACATCAAAGCTACCGGTAATCTTTGTTGTACTTCAATCCTACTACGACAAATTAAATATAGCAAAGCACAAGCGATTACTAGCAGCTACAGTAGTGTGACGGGAGTCGAAGGACAGCAGATAAAACGAATGCGCGACATTATGCCGTCCACAATAAATATGTTATAAAAAGTGCGTGCCAAGATGTCGTGAAGCCGACCAGCGGCATAAACAGTCTATCGACCTCCTCAGAAGTTGGTCTTCAGTGCGTGACTTCGCATGATACTGTGGGAGAGCCAGGACGTGAAGCGGTGACGGACTAGTGACAACCGCGATGAACTGGGCTTGACGCGGCGAGGCGGGCCCTCGGGGAGCTTGACCGGCGTCGCCATCTGAGAGGTGGGTGCGACCAAAGGTATCTCCTCCATAGCTTTGATTGCCGTCATGGCGAACGCCGTCGCCAGACCGCGGTTACCGATGGTGACGTCCGACGACCCGTACTTGTAGATCCAGCCCATCTTCCAACCGCCATCCTCGCATTGGAGCAGTAAGAGAGTCCGCATATCGACATCGTCTCTGACGCCAACCGTTGCACAGGTGAGAATGCGCATAGCGAGAGCCAGCGCATCCCCCTCGACCCCGATCCGCTCCTGCACCCGCTCCTTCAAGGGATCGTAGAAGAGATCGCGAAGCTCAGGGTCGTTGGTTTTCCGCAGGAGTCGACTGAGGAAGTATAGGAAGCACTCGGCGGAGACATAATATCGCGTCCCTTCGAGGTAGGCACGGTTAAGGAGGACCTCCCGCACTCATGAAAGCGTCCCTCGGAGCTCTGACGATCGGTTGTGTGTGTAAAAGAGACTAAACACGTTCACGCAGACGACCGGATCGAATCGAGGCCGGTTATGATCGAAATACGTCTGTGAAAAGAAGATGTCAATGAGCACATTATTTACGAAAGAGAAATACCAACCATCACGATGCTGTCGGGGTTGACATATTCGAGCATTTCATTCATAACGGATTGGACAACATCCTCGTCCGTCTCGAATGCCGTTAAACCTAGGGACGTCGTGTCCAAATCTTCGGGGAACTCTTCCGTCATCAGGACAGGCTTGCCTTTTAAAAATTGTGAGTAAAGAAGGCTTCGGCCAGTTACGAGAGTACAACTCACTAGCGAAGAAATTCCATTTACGAGGTGCTTGTTCAGGAAGATCAACAAGACTCCTGTTAATATGGTTGGTTAGTAAAGTATCAAGGTCATCCTTGATAATAGTGGCGTGCCTGTCTTGTGTAACGTCCATGATCAGCAGCTGGGAGAATGTTTCAGGCACCGTGACTCCTGTCTTCGCGAAGGAATCCGGATGTCCTGCGTTTGACTGCAGGAAGCTCTCTGAACGGGATCGCCGATAAGATTACGGAAGGCCCTCATCACCTTCCTTTGATTATCGCAGACGAATCGTGCATTCCGAGCGATCGGGCGTCGAGGACATTCTCAAGCTTGTCGTCGATGTAAACGGTGGAGTAAGAGTCAAGAGCAGCGCCGTCGACGACGTATCTGTAGAAACCTAGGTTCGGCTTGCGCTGGCCTGCGTCCGACGACTTGTAGACATCGTCGGAGACAGAGCAGTCCGTGGGCTTGGTACGAAGGAAGGCGTAGTCGGGTTTGGAGATGTTTGATATGGCTAATATACGAAGCTGTCCACTCGACTCGGACTTGAATTGCCGCAGGAGGGCGATCATGTTGTCATTAGATATGAGACTATCTCGGGCTTGGTCTATAGCACGCTCTATTTCTGCCGGATCGTAGGGAGGAAAGTCCTGAGACAGTTGGTGATAGCATTCGTCCTGGGTATAGAGTTCACGTTCGTAGAGCCGCCATGTTGGCAATGTCATCAGTGCTTTCAGGGTCCTAGCTGGGGTGCTGGTCTTGGTGTTGGAGGACCAAGTAAAGAGTATATCGTCGATGCCGCATAAGAGAGTAGTAAATTTGCGATAGGGTGCGACGATGACTGCGTGGGTAGCAAAGAGCTCGAGCACCACGTCCTGCACACGAGAGATGCTGCCAACGCATCACGCCTGGCGTACCGCTTATAATATGACTTTGGCGCCAGATATGGAAAGATCACGAGTATAATGTCTTCCTGGGAGAGGGCGGCGTGCATCGTGCTTCACGAGCTCTTCAGTCGCGATCTTTACTCTCTTAGTGCGTAATAAAGGGGACACAACCGCAACGGCCGAGCGTTTTGAGACAGCCCAGATTCAATACAATGTTCCTGAACTCGATAGGAAAGCAACTGTCTTGGATAGTGGGAGACTATGCAGATGGAAGCAAAGAAGATGTGTGTTTTGATCCGAGGTACCTCTGGCAGTATTGCCGCCCGTGTGGCGCAAACAGCTCGCCTCCTCTCTGTCAGCTCTCATCCTAGCTTGATTGATATCTCTCCCGTCCGCCTTATAAGAGCATACCGTTGTCGGTGCTGAAGAGGACCAAACCAGTTTCGCCTTGTGGGAGGTTGACTGAAACGTTCATGGCGCCGACCCGTGTCTTTGGATCTGAAGAGTCTGCTCTGGACGTCGAGGATGATGTTTCTTCGCAAAACGCGCCGACTACTCGTCGTGGACTGGGACGATTCTCTCCCTCCTTCAGCGAGACGCTTCGTCATAGACCGAGTATTCTATCGAGGCTGAGTTTCCGTGGCTCTCGGGTCGGGGACGAGGAGAACGGAGAGGATGTGGTGACAGACAAACCTCTTATTCCAAGTGCTCTGCAACAGCCCGGAGAGGTGGATACTACACCCCTTCCCTTTCTATCTATGACTGTGTTGTCCATAGTAAGTTGATTGTATTTAGGAGGTAGCGGTCAATTGAGATTCTTGTTAGGCTATGCTGGGAGAGTTCTTGTCTGCGAACGTATCAGCACCATTTCTGTTGTTCATGGTCAAGGGTACGCTCTTTGCAGAGTTGAAGGGTGTCGGTGTAGTGATCCCATGAACCAGGATTCGGTCAGTTCCCCGATGACGCCGATGCCAGTTTCTGGAACGGTATACTTGGTAAGACCACTGGACGAAAACCTTCACATTTTTTTGTTAATGCGTCTTTCAGCGTCTTCATTCTTCTTGACGCAGTTCTTAACGTCTTTGTTATGGGTAAGCCTCTGCGTCTCGCGTGTGATATGCTTGCCAAAATTCAGCAGGCCACTGTTGCGGAGAAGCACGGCCAGCGCGCAGTATTATTCGTATCACTCCTTGGGACTGCTTTCACCTGCTGTCTCTTCGGTACATCAAAAAGTATCCAGCAAGCTATCTGTATCCGTCTACTGCAGGGTATTTTCGCTGGTGCAATCGGTGTGGCGCGTGGATGTGTCACGTTCGTCACTGATCCTAGCAACGAAGGAAGAGCTTATGCTATTCTGGGGTATAGCTGACATCTTTGTCGTTACTACTAAGCTAACACATATATACAGCTTCTGCTGGGGATTCGGAGGTGTAGCTGGAGCTATCATCGGCGGAAGCTGTAAGTGGTTGAGTGTTCTTACTTGGGCAATACTCAC
The DNA here is from genome assembly GCA_001632425.1 of Neolentinus lepideus HHB14362 ss-1. Taxonomy (NCBI): domain Eukaryota; kingdom Fungi; phylum Basidiomycota; class Agaricomycetes; order Gloeophyllales; family Gloeophyllaceae; genus Neolentinus; species Neolentinus lepideus. The sequence continues at coordinate 485,039 of KV425570.1, read as the reverse complement.
GGAGCACGTCAGTCGAGAATCCCGCGAAGAAATGGCCTGGAGTTTTCCAAGACATGCCTCTCTTTGTTGAATATCCGTATCTCTTGCCGTGCGCGGTTGCATCGTGCATTACATTCACTGGTAAGTCTGGGTGTCATCCAGTATCGCCACACGCTCCTGAAAGCGTTCTCCAGGTGCCATTCTAGCCTTGTTCCTGGGCTACGACGGTGGCCCGCGCAGGGGCGCAATCCAGCTTCCACTGGAGAAAAACAACGATCACCCGCCTATCCCTGAAGTCGATGAGGAAGGTTCCATGACTCCACCCGCCTTCGGCGAGGAAGAACCAGAGCCTCGCTCGATCGTTGGGTCAATTAGTAAGAGCGTCGGGAGGAAGCTGTCAGGCTACCTCGCGCGTCGAATGAACGATGCGCACGCCAGCGAGACATCATCGCTCATGAGGGAGGAGTCGATGCCGCTGGCGGAGTCTCAGCAGCAGACTGTGAAGCCCAGGCAGATCTCGCGCGCGAGCAGAGTCGATGGTTCGGCGTATGGGTATGGCACCAGTTACCGGAACCGGGCGGGCACATCGATGTCTATTGGTATGGGTACAAGGAGAGGCAGCACGGCAAGTGCTACCAGGAGAAGACTATACAGCACCGTCGATCCCGGACGGGCTTCTGTTGTCGACTCCGACCTGAACTTTGCGCAGAGAATCCTTCTCGCAAATGAGAACGCTGTGACAAATATTGCTGACTTGTGGGTTGCGGCGGCTATGAACGTTGATAACGAGGAGGTCTTCGATTCGGAAGATGAATCTGACGGTGGCGATGGTATCGAGACCATTCATGGTGTTGATGCGACTGAAGGGGCCGGAATGCCGGAGGCGTCGACATCCATACCCTCGACGCCCACGCGAAGAGGCCGGAGGCAGTCCAGGAGCGGATCTAATATAGTACCGAAGTCGTCGCTGTATGGTCGTCCGTCAACGTCCGGACTGCGTCCACACCTCTCTCCCAGGAGCTCTTCAGACTCAAGGAGCCGTTACTTCACTCCCACTCGTCAATCGCTTGCTGCAATTGGTGGTCAGTTGGAAGAAGGCGCGCCACTAATGGCCCGCCGTGCGTCGAACGTGCCCACTATATTTTCCCATACCGGTGTCAGGACCCCCTCTGCTGTTCTAGACGCCCAGTCCCTCCTTTCTCCTCCAGAAGAGGTCACCGCTGGGGATGCTCTTGCCCCTATTATGGAACATCGGCGCGCCTCGGTGGTTCAAGTCGAAGCTCAGGCTGAGCCACAACCTTCGCTGTTCTGGCAGCTTCCTCTAATTATTATCGTGCAATACGGTTTGCTTGCATTGCATACAACGACTCATGATCAAGTTTTTTATCTATATCTTGTAACGTGAGCGAGCTGTTTTTCTAATCTTTCTCTCATTGCCCATACGTTCATAGGGATTATGAGGGTGGAGGGCTTAATCTTAACGCGACCCACTTCTCTCAACTCAGTGAGTTTTTACGTATTTGTGGAGGATATCTAACATTGACAATCTCGCAGTTGCCCTTATGTGTCTCGCTCAAATCGCGTACCAGTTCTATTTATATCCGTCAGTACCATCTTGTGCTAATGCATAGGTTACGGAAGCTGACGACTTTGATCTTTCCAGTAATATTGGGTAAGTCGGTGCATCACCTGTGCTTGTGTGTTTGCCTTAGTCGATATATAACCCTCCGTCCAGCCCGCCCAGAGGTCGATTCTCTCATCTAGCAATGTTCAGGATTGGGTCCCTCTTATACATTCCCGCATACCTGAGTGTTGTCCTTTACCGCATACCATTTGCAAGCGCCACTGATGATGGCAACTTCATACTCATGGCTGGTGAGTCATTTTGGCTCTTGTTATCGAATATCCTGATATCAATATATTTTTTGCAGCCTTGGCGCTTAGCACGTAAGTTGCGTGCGATTGCAGACGTATCACGTTTAACCCTGCCATAGTGCTCTCAGATTCTGTGGCATCACTTTCTCTTACACAGCGGTAGCAATTCTGCTTAATTATAGTGCGTCTCCCCCATCACTTTCTATCCGTTTCTGACAGACGGCTCTCAGTGTCTCCTCCTCACGTTGTGGGGCTTGCGAACGGCATTGCCCAGAGTATCGTCAGTCTGGCCCGTTTCATAGGTCCCATCCTAGGCGGTGTGGTTAGTATTGTTTCTTATTTTCTCATATCGCAATCTCAAGGCTCGCACTCATGTTTTACTAGCTGTGGTCTACCTCCGTCGCCAAAGATCCCTCCGGATATCCAATCGGATTCCTAGCTTGTGCAGGCATCTGTGCTTTTGCGGTTGCCCATTCATTCTTTATTCGTTAACTCGCTCTCGATGTTTTGAGTTCTTGTCCGTCAGCTCCACCATCCTTCGAATTTTGCACAGATTCCTTGACATGTGTCATTATTTCTTCGTTCTAGTCTACCACTTCATTTTGGACTCTACCTCGTTCTACATCGCAATTCCTGAAGTTAAAATGTGGCATACATAGATCTGTATCGATTGTGTTTCTTGACCACTACAATAAGACACCCTTATTGGTGTGATTCAATCACTCCCTTTAAACGGTATCTTCAGGAGACCATCCACACCACTTGATCTTCCATTACAGAAGTATGTCAATATCCCTGAAATTTGATGTATCGATATAATTATAGTGCAAAGTCCCATGCGAAGTATACATAGCGTCCTGTCCAGATCGTAGCTTCACGGTGATTAACAGCTCCTCATGATGACACATCTCTGCACCCATTCCGCAATCCCACGCCAGACCTTTTGTCTCTCCTTCTCATCCCACCACTTCAACATCAAGCAGTCGTGCACTCCATCCTTGACAATGTGTAACTTGACATCCACACCGTCTGTCTGCATCGCCCTATCAGAAAAATAGAGCAGTAAGCGCATATTCACTGCTGTGCGACTGGCCGCCACTGATGATTATCTCACCTGCTCAACAGCCCAACCTCCCGCTCCAATCTCTCCGCGTCACCCATCACCACAAACGACGGTGGGAAGTCGCGGAACAACGACGATCGGTGAGCGGGGTTGACAGGCGCGGGATTGAGATACAATTGCGTGACATCCTCGCCAGACGATGTACCCGGTATGCCTTCCATGCCCGACGAGACAGGCTCAGGCGCCTCCATAACCAGACTCAAATGTCCGCTCTCCGGAACCCCGTCGCGCTGCACGCCCACGCCCGACGTCGCGCTCACGATGCCCGACCCACTCACAGTCGACGGGCTTCCGACGCTAGTAGCAGCAGTAAGACCGGACCTCCCGTCAACGGTCATGGCGCTAGCCGCTTCGATACTCTGATGTGCACAGTCCTCGGTCCCAGTATGACTGAGCGAAGTGCCACCTGCATTGGGCCCTACCGTGGTCGGTAGCGGGACGCCCGTCATCGGACCAAGGTAGCCCTCGGCAGCTTCCATGGCCTGAAGCTGCAGAGGTCCGTATTGCCCACCCTCGCCGTCCCATTCGACAGAGTGGCCGTAGGCTCGGAGGACACGTGGTGAGGTGGGGGAGATGTAAGGAGAGTGGATGGTTTCAACCGGATGGTGCCCTGTGAAACATTAGCACGATCATGTTCGGCTCCAAGGAAAACAGCAACGCACCTATGAACGTCTTCTGAAGGAGAGCGCGTGGTTCCGGCGTGTCCACGAGGTAGTCCGTTCGCTCGTGTGGGCGAGGGATGTATGACGAGGGGGAGATCGGAAAGGCATGCGCTAATATAATATTGAGACTAAATAGTAGCACAGTGAAAAACCTAACTTACAGGGGTCACAGGACGGCTTGGTCACGCAATGTCGCATTAATACATAATCGACAGTGGACTAATTTAAGAGCAAGACACTCGCGCATACTCACTGATAACAACAACATACCATCAGGCATGGGCAAGACAGCCTCGTCCCTAATCCATCTTGCAAGGCCAAGGACTAGATTACCGCCAGCCGAATCGCCAATTAAAATAACTCTGGGTCGCGTTTCCTCCTGCAATGATGTGGAGTTCGAAGGAAGAGTTGGATCAGGAGAGGGAGGCGGAGGAGATGAGCCAGGGTAGCGATACACGCCGTCCACATCTCTCGAGGCGCCTAGAACATTGAGGACTACGTGAGCGTAGACAGCAGCGGCATCTTGAATTGCCGCGGGGACGGGAGCAAACTGCAGTAGACGATATTCAACGCCTGCATGGGGACGGATTTAGTCAGTTCATCGACTTTCAACATAACTATGGCGTACAGTAAATCTGTGCGAAGATCTTTTCCTGCGGGGACATCAAGGTCGAGTCGACCAAGTTCGGTCGTAGCGCTCACCTGCATCAGACGCCTAGGTATCCGAGATGTTCCTGAGGACTCGTGTGCTGACATATGACAATATCCACCCCCGTGCAGGAAAATGCCAATGACAGGAGGAGAACCGGAGGAGATTGGAGTCGCCGAAGACTTCTCGCTGCGCACAGATCGAGTTTCGGGCCCTAGGCGACTAAGATCGGGTGACGCGCTAGGGTTAACGTCAACCTGAACTCTAGAACTCTTGGACTTCTGGACCGAGCTCGAGCTCGGGCTGGACGACCGCTGGTTAGCAGCGGTGAGAGAGATACGGCCCTTGGGCCAAACGAAACATCCAACCCGCTTGCACTGGGCCACCGGGTCTCTCACAATACCTGTCTGCAACTCGACGGGCAAAGAATCGACCCATTCGAACCTCGTCTCCTTGAGCTTTCCCGTCTCCTCGCTCTCTGGGTTTCTTGCACCCCATGTTACACCAGCTACCTCCGTGACTTTGTGCAACCGCTTCATGAACTTGACACATACAATCATGCGGATTGACCAGGAGGGTCTTGGTCGGTATGACCTGGGCATAACGAGGTAATACAAAACCCATATTGGAACGAGCAGGATGGTCGTGAACAGGCGCTGTACGACGTAGATAGTTTTGAGAGGCTCATGCGCCCAAGGCATGTCCTTTTGGAAGTCGTAGACAGGTGTAACATCATAGAGAATAGCCATCGACGTGAAAAGAAATGATCTAACAGGTTACAGCAGCCAGACATATATATGGATGGACTAGGCAATCCAGCCCGTGCGACCAGCCTGAGCCGCAGTCACGGTGGCGTAGGAGTACTTGAAGCATACGTCACAGTAGGGTCCCTCCGTGAATTAGCCGCGCCACCTATCTATGATATTAAATGATTAAATTCATGCCTTAAGCTTTAGGTGCCGTGGAGATCCCGCCCGACGGATCCCTTGAGCAATTGATACCTCGACTTGTGCAGACGATCCTGATGATTTCCATAGTCTTCGGAAATCTGTTGACTGTAAATCTCGCTGTGACGATAGGGAAATTGGCAGTCAAGTATCCTGGCGAGTCTCCGAAGAATATTATCCAAGTCACCCTCATGAAGTTCCAGGTATTGTCCGATATATCGGAAACACTACTGTATCCGCGGGCACTACAAGACATCTCAACTTTTGGACATCGGAAAGAAAGCGTCACCAGGGATTACAGAGTGAATGTGCTCTCGTCTATCACAAGATTTTTCCAGTACGCTATGGACGCGATGCTATTATCATTTACGATTATGGAGACGTGAGGACGTTGTAACTTGTCACGAAGTTCTAAAGGTCGGAGGGCACGAAGGGAAGCTTTCTTGCAATCACTGTCCCAAGGCATCACCTAATTTAAGGGTAGATGGCGACTTGGACACCTAGATGCAGTGAAGACACAGTCGACTGATCTATGTGGGGGCACAAATCCGATCGCTCTCGACTCTTGCTCTTCGTTTGTTTCTATGTTGTGGTGTCCCGCATTACTGCAGACTATGTTGCGCTCACTTGATTACTTCTGAATCGTTTTATAATATTATGAAGGTCTGTCAGTGGCCGATTTGAAGTGGCGAAGTCCAGATCATTGAATGTTACACACCGTCCATCTATCAATTCCGTATCCATAGCTCAATTCAAAACTCTGCATATCTAGTCGTAGCTAATTACCTTTAATACTACATGATTAATCCTATTCAGAATACCCAGTGTCGACGTTGTCAATTACATTAGTATACTGCCTTGATCCATGCAGTCATCGATGGAGCAGTCTCAGTCAACGGCCGATCGTAGTCTCTGCTGAGGGCACGGAATCATCGAATAATAGTCAGAATGCCACAATTGTCCAGGACGGATTGCAAATGTGGCAATAGACAGTCAAGCTGACGGGTGAGCAGTGAAATACTAGCCTTGTTCGTGGCGACTATTGACTATCGAGACCCCGCAGGCGGTGATTAAGCACAGACATCCGATCCGAGTGATGCTGTAGCGCCGATGGCCAGCTTCAGCTTTTCCAAGCTTGAATAGTGACACGCTAGCAACGCCAGACCTTGAATGGCGGGGCATGCAGGAAAGTTGCCTCTGTCTTGAAGCGTCAGGACCACGAGTTTCTTCCACTGTGACTCGGCCGAATAACCACCCGGATATATCGCGAGCTTGTCCAGTCGCTGCATTTCTCCTATCAATTCGCGGTAGCTTAGCCGTAACCGTATGGCGCAGTTCAAAGTGAGAGTCCTCAGCAAAGGGGCTTGGTATACGAGTGCTGTAAGGATTGTTTGAAAGACATGACAGATACCTGTCATCTTCAGCTATAGTAACGTGATAGTGCAGAGTCCGCACCCAGAAGAACACAGGGTCGGCCGTCAAGGGCCCATAGCCTGGGTCTCACTGTAGTTTGGAAGCAGAGATGCTTGAAGACCTTGGAAGACTTGCCCGAGAACCGTAGAGGAATATACCCGCCTTCGGGTGAGTGTGGTATGTATAATTCGCGGACACGAGGTGCATAGATTTTGTACCGACTCCAATGGTCCTCTTGTAGCTGCAGATCACTTCCTATCTATATTATCGATGTCTAGATTCATGATTGCGCAGCTGAAAAGCGGCTTACAAATTGAGGATTGATTTCGATGACTGGGGGGAAAGCTTTTGGAAGTGGTTTCAGAAGGTCTATGTGCAACCAGGAGAGATCTAGGGCTGGGACACACCAGGTATGACATACAAGAGATGCCACAAGTAGTGTATTCTTGTAGCGATGGTACTTCGGAACACCCAGTAGACATTAGATATCTCTGAAAGGATGTATTGATGCGACAGGTAAGCTCGTGACCATCCTATCCAGTCTAGTGAGATTCTGCCCCAATCGCGCTAGGGGAGGGTGGTCACGAGCCTATGCAACAATGCGCGGTGCATCGCGCGAGATCGGAGGTCGAAGTCGCGCTAATTTGTCAAATTTTTAGCATACACGCTAGGACGTGAGCATCGGCGATTTAGACACTCAGTGTTCGACCTTACTGAAAGGGCTTTAGTGGCCGTGACTGGATGAAGTATGGTTGATGGAGAGGTATGATAGGCGAACCTTGCGTGGCGTGTTTCGGTCCCGAGCTACAGTCTCGGGCCGTCGGTGCGTACTGCACCATACCTACTAGACTATGGACGACGCACGACGACTGGTATCGGAAGTACACCATGATAGCTGGGCTGTGACCTGGCAAGTAATATCAAGTGCGTTGGGAGAAGCGACATCAACAATAAGCTTATGGAGTCTTTGGCGTACTTCCGTAACGTTGCAAGACTGATTAATGAGAACCGTCTTGGGTGTGTTAACGCTGTCGACGATGCCCAGGAGGGCATGGCGTACCCATATTTGTGAGACGCCGATGCTGGTACCACATATCGCAGCTCACTGCTCCCCGAAGCAACCATGTCCCTAGAGGAGAACGCGCGAGGCCAGGCCAGACAAGAAAAGTCTGTTACAAACACAGAAGATCACATTTCAATGTATGGTTGCCTTGAACAGTGAACAGAATGCGAGTTGATGTCATCTGGATTAGATTAAAGCCATCATCGCGGAGTCAGTAGAGGTACTATTGCCGGGCTTGTGGCCACTTCCGAGCACTCCTCCGATGAAGACCGCGAATCTAGGAGCCCAAAGAGATTAGTAGAGCGAAATGGCAACACAAGGCGTGCGGCAGGAACGGGAGGATCCGATAGTCCATATGTAGCTTGCTACATGCTGAAAGGCCAGGACCAGGGCTGGAGTAAACAACATGCTTCGTTACTGCACTCAGCACGGACACATCATGCTGTACCCTCGTACGAATCGTGAGAGCCCAAAAGCTACTAGCACCCCCGATGAGAGTCGATCCACCGGCGACAGTCCAGACCCATGCCATTGGGGAGAGGGAGTGGGCGCCCCGATACCAGTGGGAACAGCATGGGCGGTCACGTCAGATAGCCGATACTCTTCGTCTCTGCAAATTTCAAGCTTAGCTTCAGCGCTCGACACACCCACAACTCTGTCCGCATCGGCCATTTCCAATTCAGCCACGCCTCGGCTCTCGCAAGAAGAAGAAAGAAGATGATAGGACGGATCCAAATAGCGCTGGGAGCTTCCGTCATAGGCCAGTTAGCGTCGACCAATGACACTGAATCAGCGTGTCAGGCCACACTCCGCATAACCCGGAGACCACTTGGTACTTATGTCGCCGCTGCCGAGTAGGATGCAGCGACCATGCAAGGCGTCGCAGCGAACGTTACTCAATGCCCAGCCCGGGTCTTCGCTGGATCCCACTTATGTCGAGGGTGCGAGAGAACAAGGCTATCGGACAAGACGCAAGACGTCGAGTCAGAGGGCGGCTCGCCGAGGGACAAACTTGCCAAAGCAGAACAACCCCCTGTACAGCTCTCCCTGATACCAAAGTTGGGCGGGCGACGAGAAGGGCTTGATATGATGCAACGCCAGCACACGAGCCAGTGGGAACGGGACTAGCGTCGAAGCAGAGCACCGCGACACCAGCATGATGAAACCAGAAGAAGAAGAAGAAGCCGAAGCCGTTCCCAGCATCTTTCAAATTTCGCTGGACCAATCCCTTCCCGCCATGTGCGCGAAGCCAGATACGAGATAGATAGATTCCCCCAGGCCGGGGCGTCACCGCGCAGGCTGTAGCAGATTAGACGACACAGCTGAGCTTCGGGTCTCGACGGTGAGGCCCACCCGTCGTCATCGCGAACGCAGCGTGATAAGATGGCGAGCACGCACGCACACCCCAGACTCCAGCAGGAAGCTCACGGTCAGCGCACCCAGACGCGCCCATACGGAGATCCCTACAATAGCACTCGAACGGCAGCCGGCTACTACGTATCCCAGGAAGCAGCCCACCCAAAGCAGTCTAAATCAGTGGAAGTACGCGCACGCACCGCGAGTCGTGGAACGTCGCAAAGTACCACAAATACGCCAAGTCTACTTGAAGCATATATTCACTAAATCCGGCCGGACCGCTCGCTGATAGGGTTCCGTCCACCACCAGCCCCGTGCATCAGAAGTATCGCTGGTGCAAGTACGCAGCACCGAACGCTGGAGACATCGAGAGACGCGTCCGGGCCTAGCAGATATGAGGAGAGATCGCGCGCGTGCACATTTTGATCTTGACATCTGGATTCTGGACACGCGAATCGAAGCTTCAGAGAATTGCAACGCCGTGAAGACTGTTGTCAGAGGGCAGGCAGTCTTGGTGGCCGAGGCACTGCCCCCGAGATCCCTGCAGAAGATGCGGGGTAAACGATAACGGCGACTTTGCGTTGGCCAATCTGAACAGGATTTGTGGGTCCGCGTTCTACACATATGCTTAGTCCGCGTTAATGAGCATGGATTCTGTATCCGTTCGCCCCCAATTCGCCTGCAAAAATACACGCACCCTCCGTCCAATCGAGTTCGTGTTCACATATACTCGCCTTCCTATCCAGAGCCGCGAGAAGCTCAGACCTGTGCCCCCTTCTCCCGTCCCCTTCGACGAGGGGCCCCTTCTCCTCCCCAGTTTCCCCGTATGAGCGCATGATACAGCGGCCCTAGCGTCGATGGTACCTTTACCACCCACACCCACACCCAACCGATCTCTCCTATCTCCCCTTCCCTCCGACACATCTCCGCCTCGAGGACACGACGCCTTCCGCCACTTACATACAGATCAGGAACCCAGGACCCAGGCCAAAAACACGAACAGCGGGGCAGAGACGCAAACCTTACTGCGGACGCAGAGACATGATGCTTGGTAGCAGTTGCGGGGTTGTGGGCGTCGGAACCGAGCCCAGGCCCTCCACCCACACGCACTCCACACTTCCTAAACTACGATCGAACGGTAAGAATTCGAAGAATCTGTTACTAGTCTCGCCACGAATAACCGACGAATAAATATAGATTAGGAGGTTGTGTATTCTAGGCTAATGACGAGAGATGGGAGAGAATGGGGCTTGCGATACACTAGTGCCTTTGGTGATGAGGATGGCTATGCGAATAAGAGACGGAAACGGAAACGGAAACGAGGAAAGCATGTCGAGTATCGAAAGAAACGCGTTGTACGTAGAAAGGAGAAAGGAGAAAATCCATTACACAATGAGACGCGAGTCACCCAGCGACTCCTCCCTACACCCTGCCCCGCTCTCCCTATCTTTATTCCCTTGGACCCAAACATAAACATAAATCATAAACGGTGTGTAATCTTCATCGTCCTCTCGGGGCGTGCCCTTGTTCATAAAGACATGCGAGCATGATGGCTGACTAGTGCATGGACGGTAACGGCATTACTGAGGTTGAGTCGCGTTGTAGGGGTAGTGACGGCGCATATAGGCAGGTGGGGGCACGTCGGCGAGTTCGTCGGCGACGGTGGGGACAAACGAGCGCTGCGAGCCCGAGAGCCCTGCAGTAGTTCTACCGCCGGGCGATGTATCGCCAGTACTGCGGATTTGGTGGCTGTGTGCCGGTTGTCGAGTCATCTGCGGGCGGCGGCTCAGTGGACTGCGAGGGGAGAATCAAAGCTGGTATGCTTACGGGCTTGAATGCACTCCCAGACGTCTACGCCGCGCGCTCTGGGGTTCCACACCGAGCACTGGCTCCATAGATCCCAGTGCAAGTTCGTTTCCCAAATTCTTGTTGCATTGCCGACGGTGGTAGGACGCAGGGCGGCGCCGGTGGCAAGCGAAGTCTGCGTCTGCGCCATGAATGATGTTGAGGGACAGACAGAGGCCCGCCTCAAGTAGGGGAGAAGGGCAGGAAAAAGCACAGCGGGCGCGGTAGCCAGGGGCAGAAATAGTGGGCAATGGATACGGGCATGGCAGCTTATAAGGCCGGGGCAAAAGACAAACAGAGGGCACCCGATGCGATCTGTGACCTGTTTTTGAGGTGCTTTGTCATCATTTCCGAAAACGGCAGGAGGGAACCCGGCAGTTGTCACGATCCACGCCCGTTTGGGGATATCGCTGTGACGTCGCAGCGCTCGGCTTTTACGGACCTCCTACAATATTTACGCTGTCCTATGAAAAGCCCGACACAGCGACACGCCCACGCCGCACTTCCCTGACTGGCCTGAAACACTGCGCATCCAATTCCATTCAGTTTCAGTGCGTGGATTCGATGTCTGGTCTGGCCCGCCATAACGCGTAAGACCCCCGACGAAATATCCAATCCAGGACGATGCAGTCCAGACCGAGGGGGCGGCAACCGCGGGATCCTCGACGCCGCTCGGCAGGCATGTCCATACTCGGCAAGGTGATGTCACATCCTCCCGCCTTTTCTCTGGCCTATGGGAGTTTGCCGGTCACACTTCCTCTCGTCCAATCTTCGGAGCACAGATTCCCTCCAAGATCCGCCAGCACATTCCAGAAACAAGTGTATAATACTAGTATTACTAATAGATACAGAATATTCGCGACACTCGGAGACCGGCATCCAATCGTCGCGGTCCCCAATTCGCCCTGCCGCGGCATACACCGCCACGTGGCATAATCGCATTATCGATTAAAACCAGCGATATAAAACCAGCGTGATGCTCCACCCTCGACGCGTCGGGTTTACCTGGTCGCGTAGTTGATCGCGTCCAAGCCTCTTATTGGCTGCCAGTGTCGTATAACGTTAGGGGATTACCGTATGCCATCCAGATCCTTCCGTGCATCCAGACCGTCTTTGCTGCCGGATTACGATATTCCTAGCCCGCCGGAAACATATCACGGTACTTCCTGTCATATTGGTCCAGTCCCCTCCCTTTCACGCCCTCCCGACCCTCGCCGACACGTAACTGTTACTCGCCCACCACGTTTCGCTTCATCGCAGTTTGTGGGCGCCAATAGTTCCATCATTTATAATCAAAACCTTATGTTCTAGTCCGATGTCTCCGCTGCCAATCCATTGTTATTCGGCATACATTATCCGTCCTCCTTCCGGTCTAGACCCGTCCGCTGTCCATTCCAGACTAGTCACACACTTGAGTGAAGCTCGCAGATTGACTCGCGGTTCATCTGCAATAACATTAATCAAATCGTTCATCTCCGTGCACACTAAGCTCCGACGCTGGGAATCTCGCTCTCCAGATGCACACACAAATTTGAATCGGCACGCCGCCCGCCGTGAAACGAATCTGCGCAACTTCCAAGACACACACTGCATTCTATAGATATAACGTATGTCGCTTGGTCATATGCATAGATGGACCGATAACCGGGCTTGATCTGACTAGCAGGTACGGGCCTGTTGCTCGATGTCACCCTGGTTTCCTACATAGCTGTTCGACAGGCTGCATCGGTGCGTCTCTGCAGATGGTGGCAACATCAGACCGCAGGCTCCTATCTGACCAACCGCGCTCTGCTTGCGATGGAGGTCGCGCCACATCGGTATTTGCACTGTGCTAAGCGCGCACTACGGTTTACCGCGTTCTTTGTATCAAATTGGCATGACTCGTCTCGCAGCATCGCACCCCCCATCCGACCTTCGCTGCCTGCCCCACCCGTGACCTCCGTCTTTGTATCCCATCTATCGATGTGCTCCATCGCCCACGAAGATTAACGTACCCACGCATCCCCTTCCAAATCCGCGCGCGCCCCTCGTTTATCTGGGACGCACCACCAAGATCGTGTCAGCGCCGAGATACATGCATCCGACTTCCCAGTGCGCCTGACGGGAATATATAGCTCCCAGGATGGTCCGAGTCCGCGTGAGTGGTGTGGGTAAGGACAAGGTGGCCGCCGGCAAGACGTCGATCTTTGGCTTCGGGTGTGAGCAAGTTCACGAGCACACTCAAATATGCATCTCCACGGCCAGCCCGAATTCAGTGTGCACCGCTTTTAGAATCCCGTTAGCAAAGTCAGCTGGCCCGCCCGCCCGCCCGTCCGTATTACGACATGACGCGTCTCGAATATGTAGGATCGTAGCTGCCGTCCTTATCCAGCGCGCACCTGACCGTTAACCGGCTTACTTGCTTACCCTCACGCTGGTAGTGCGTCGTGGCGAGGTGCGTGTATGTACTTACGACGCCCCCCGCCCAGCCCCGCGCACCCTGGATCCTGGTAGTGACAGCAGTGGGAACGAGATGACGAACTCTCTTTGCACCTTAGCGGGTCCGCGTTATCGCCCAAGCTCCGTCATTGCCGCTGAGGATATATCAGCAGCACGCTTGGAAGGTGTCGGTGCGAGGTGTGTGCGGACTTCTTCCGGGAAGGGGGCGCCGCGTCGGTGCTTTTATGGCCTGTGATTGGCGCCGGAGGGACACGAACGCGGATACTTTTCTTGCTACTGTAACTTACAGACGCGTCAAGTGCTCTATGTTGGCAGACCTGGGGATTGTGAGCTTTCCTTTCCGCACTGCGTCGACCGCTGTGCCACTTCCATCTCTTGGACCGCGTTAACAGGGGATTCATGCGCCACCGGTATTCACGGAATATTTAAAGACATGCCACCCTCTCTCCGCACCCCTCCTCCATTTCTAGTGCCTCTCGCATCTCCAGCTGATTGTCGCATCAAGATATCATCCTGCTCGACGTCTTTCATCGTTTATGGGGAGAGCGCGATACCTCCAGGGCATCTGCGTGTGTCGAACATGCGCTGGACGAGTGGAGCCGCTCTTCCGTTTGATCTCTTCATTCCAGAAGTTCCAAGAGACACTCCGTGTTGTAGGGTGTCGAGGAAGTATCGCACAACTAAGGTCTGGGTCCTCCTACCCAAGATACACGCGCGCGAGTACGTTCACCGGTTTTCTAGCACGCTGCTTATTAGTGAATATGCATCGATGTCAAAGCAATCACGCTGTTTATGTCCTATTGGAGTCCCGGCGTGTCCGAGTCGGTCTATTTCGTTGGGGAGCATAACCATAGGATGGACAATTGGAAACTTGATACTACTGGGTCGATGCCGTGCCGAGACATCGTCTTGTACCGTTTTGTCAAGCTTACCCTCGATGCCCAATGGTTTGGACCTTCAGAGGACCGGGTCGCTTTGGGCTCCGCTTGAATGACTTCATTCGCGGGCCATTCTCTGATACTGCTTTTGGAGATTCTAGACTCACCCTGTGTGCCGTGTCCATAGAGCAGTAGCAAGTGCGCATCAGGATTCTTTTCCAAATAATGTGGGAGACTGGGAGTCCCTTGGACTCTTTCAGTTGAGCTCGTGAAGGCAGAAATACGCAAGGTACTCGTCGCTTTTCCGCACCCTACAAGTATTTCTGGGCTCGTATAGCCTCGAGGCGAATACATTCGTTACCGGGAACGAGGAGCGGTGGATCCATTAGTGCCAAGAGTTTCTTTCCTTTGCTTTCTCGAGTTTGAACATCCGGGTCGGCAGTACGATTTCTTTGGTTTGAAGGAAACGGATATAACGGGTCCCATACTCGTCAGCATGCTTATGTTTCGGACCCTTGATCGAACTCATGAACGTCGGACCTAAGATTCGAAGTCTCGCCATAATTGTTCTAGGCACTGCAATCCTGGGATTGCAAGAAAGTATATGGAGTTATAGATGTGCCAAACCCTCTTTCCCTCCTTTCGCAACTTGCCCCGCCTGCGGTCTCATCGACACTGGCATCGGGAACAGACCAGTGTATAGCAAAGATATCGCATCTATATCACTATGTTGGGAGAACATAGCGAATTCGTCAATCTTCTGCAGGACCATGGACTACGCCGTGCTTCTCACTGGTCTTGTGACCTCGGCACGCTGTTCAGCGTTGAACTTCTGGGACTGTCCATGGACATAACCGCAGTGCCGCTGAACCTCAGGTGCTCGGTCATGGCGTAGAAAACCTACGACTCACAGATCATAGAATCTAGATCGCAGATCAAGTCTCGAAGCTGGAGCCTGAAGCTTGACCGTCTATTCCGCGTTTAGACAGGATACTAAACAGCTCAGGTGGACGCGACAAATCACTAGCGACTGAGTCAGCGGTGAACGATTATACCTGAGCTGCTTCATCGTACGTATACTGCAGCAGTCATCTTTTGTCTTGGCAGATGTAGTAGGCTTGAAATTCAAATGACATCGGCTGGGGATTATGTAGCACTCAGACCCTACGTCCACGCTGTGGCAACTTGGTGGCAACCGGAGAAGGCAATTTCATAGTCCGCTCGGCGTCCCCCGTGAGTCGCAATGAGGACAGTTGCCTCGGGTAGCACTGGAAAACTGGAGCCATGCCAGAAACTTGCATGGTGAACAGAATGGGTAGAGGACGGAACAAAAGCTTCCAGAGGAACGGTGCTCTACACAAAATCGTATGTGAATGGGATCTAAATAATCGCACTTGAGTACGAGCCTGGAAAAGGGATAATAGACTCCGTGCCAGTTTGTCCTCTTCAGAATCACGTAGTACAGGCACGCGTCTGTATCTTTGCTAGAAACAACATCTCTGTCTCATCGTCGACAACGCTCGCAACAACAAGCTCGTCGTATTCCACATCTGAGCACCCTTATAAGCTGCAAAATCTTGCCCTGTTTGTTGCCACTGCTCATCGACCCGCGGAAGAACATTTCGTCACCAACCCGACAGTTACATCGAATTGGACCCTACTCTTTTACCCATTATAACACGCTAGAATTTTCCTAAAATGGCCCAACAATCACGCCCATCCTCATCTGCCTCGTCAGTTCCAAGTGCTTTCTTGAAATTTCCTCGGTCTGACTATATTACGTAGCCCCAACTCAACAGCCAACGACTGGAAAGCAGGCCTTCGGCCGCCACCAAAAGACTCCCGCCCCCAAACTGAAGATGTAACTGCCACCAAGGGCCTCGAATTCGAAGACATGTACCTGCGGCGCGAGCTGCTCATGGGTATCTTCGAAGCTGGATTCGAGCGTCCGTCGCCTATTCAGGAAGAAGCCATCCCTGTAGCCCTGACCAAACGCGACGTCCTTGCCCGCGCAAAGAACGGTACCGGAAAGACCGCTGCCTTTGTGATACCCTCGCTCCAGCAAATTGACGTGAACAAGAACAAGATCCAGGCACTCTTGCTCGTCCCTACTCGAGAATTAGCGTTGCAGACTAGCCAGGTGTGCAAGATACTCGGAAAGCACATGGGTGTGCAGGTGATGGTGACCACCGGTGGCACGACGCTGAAGGATGACATTATGCGGTTGTCAGAAGATGTGCACGTGCTCGTCGGGACGCCAGGGCGAGTGCTAGATCTCGCAGGCAAGAGCGTCGCAGACCTGAGCGAATGTCCTGTATTTGTTATGGACGAAGCCGATAAATTGCTTTCGCCGGAATTCACGCCCGTCGTAGAACAGCTGTTATCATACCTGCCGAAGGAGCGTCAAGTTATGCTCTTCAGTGCAACATTTCCATTGATTGTCAAAGACTTCAAGGTGAGGGCTGGATGCTACTCTCTTTCCGTTCATGCAACCTAACATACACTAGGATAAACACATGTCTTCCCCGTACGAGATCAACTTAATGGACGAACTGACCCTTCGAGGTGTTACCCAATATTATGCCTTTGTTGAGGAGCGGCAGAAAGTGCACTGTCTAAACACCCTCTTCTCCAAAGTGAGCGACCTTTGTTCTCACTTTTGACTGTCACATAACGTCTGTTGTAACTTCAGCTCCAAATCAACCAATCTATTATCTTCTGTAATTCTACGAATCGTGTTGAGCTGCTCGCCAAGAAGATCACTGAACTCGGCTACTCATGTTTCTACTCACATGCGAAGATGCTGCAGTCGCATCGTAATCGCGTTTTCCACGACTTCCGCAACGGCGTGTGCCGCAACCTCGTCTGCTCGGATCTGCTCACCCGTGGTATCGACATCCAAGCAGTCAACGTGGTTATCAACTTCGACTTTCCCAAGAACTCGGAGACATATCTCCATCGTATTGGTCGCTCGGGACGGTTCGGTCACCTAGGTCTAGCCATTAATTTGGTCACGTATGAGGATCGGTTCAGTCTATACAAGATCGAACAGGAACTTGGCACGGAGATCCAGCCCATACCTTCCAGCATTGACAAGAGACTTTACGTCGCTCCCGGTGCGATCGCCGAAGGTTCTGATCAGAGCCAGAAGGCTAGTGCACAGAAGGCCACTGCGAATGGCCAGCAACAGCCACAGGCCCAGCAGTCCAGACCACAGCCTGTACAACAGGGCCCCGTACGGCCGCCTCAACCAAACCCCGGATCTAATCAAGTTTTATATCAGAGCAGCAGTGCTCAACCGCAGCAAGCTAGACCCAATGGTGTAAGCATGGCGCAGCAGCAGCAGCGGCCATACCCCAGCGGACCGGCTCCCGCGGGCTACCGTGGAGGTGTCGCCGTGCCTCGATGAAATGTCTCATCCTCGACGGCGAAGACGAAGAGTTGGGGTCCACGTTTGTCGACCGGTGACATCGCATCTGCCTCGAAATCTCGTCACATCAGGCAAGGGTCTTCTTGTGCATATATATTTTATTACTTCTTTCCCCATTACCTCATTACCCTGCTCCCAGCGTTCTTTATCTCTGCTGCAGTTCACCTCTGTCGTTGTCTGATCAAGTTTGCGATGTAGCATACAACTCCCTAAGTTTCTCTTTCTCGTGGCCCTTCCTGTGTGTCGGTTGTTCTCCGTAGATGTGGTGGCGAGGTTGGTAGGATGTGGATGGTCGTGGCGGAGGAACGGAACAGCATTTCTGGTTATGTAGTGTTATGTACATTGCATCGACTATGCAGTTCCCTGACCCAAATTAGTTCCTCCTGTCTACTGCACTGTCCAATGCCGTTAAGCTTCGCCAATTGTACTTTCTGGTACCGGATCACACATTGTTCCCCATCATAGCTTGCACATGGGTTCCTCTACCGTCTGATCCAGGATATGTTATACTCTAGCTGTACAGCTCTATCTTGCCCTTGAGAAGTTATCACGAAGTTTCGGGGAATTCGCGACGAGTACCATGTCTCGCCCCGACCTCCACCTCCCAATGTACGATTTATCTTCTTCGTCTGCTAGGCGACGCTCACCTGTGTCTTCACCTGTGACCTGGCCCACACCACGCTCTCCATCTCCCTCTCGGACTCATGCGCGATCCAGATGGTCGCCCTCAAACCGAACGTCTGTTCGGCTAAAATCAGTTCTACGCGTCCGGCCACTATGGCTGATCATCGTCACCGCATTGGCGGCCCTTGCTGTGATGTTCGGCTTCACAATATACCAGCCTTACATTGAAATCCAGTTTCATTCAAGAGAGTGGATCAGACAGCATATTACGCCGGAGGCGGAAGGTTCCTGGTGGCTAAGTGACGGTAACACGCCTTCATGGCACGAACTATCCACAGGAGTCCCTCCGAAATGCTTCACAACCACGCTATCACCCTCCTATAATCTTACAGAAAACCTGTATGGAAAGCGGAGATGGGAAGTACAAAGCGGCATGGGAATGAAGCTGGGGCGGGATTGCTACGAGTTTGCGGGGACTGTAGGCAAGGGAGGCTTGGGACTAGGACCAATAGACGGGTATCATGAGGTACGAGAGCGGAAGATATACCACACATATTGGCGGACAGACCTCACTCCCTTCGGTGACCGCCAAGCGCAAATGCTCCGGTCATTTTTCGCGACGCAGCCTCGTTCGGCGTCGAAACTCATTCTGTGGTCCAACGGCGATTTACTACCGAACCCCATCCTGTCCAACTTCTTAACGCGGTATCCGCAGTCTTTTGAGCTGCGTGCGGTGGACATCCCGGAGCTGGCCAAGGGCACCCCGCTGGAGGGCACGGATTACATCAATGGTAGCGGGGTCAACGACAAGAAGGCTTGGGTGGATGGGGATCTGATTCGCTTGCTTGTGGTCTGGAATGACGGCGGAATTTGGGTAGATATGGACATGCTGTTGACGAGAAGTTTGGATCCTCTCTGGGAGCATGAATTTGTCATTCAATGGGATTGTTATGGTGTGCATCCTGATGTTGGTCTTATATCTCTGTTACTCATGCTACTCCAGACAAACCACTCCAGCCCTTTAACGGAGCGTTACTCTCATTCCACAAACACTCCCCATATTTATGCCTCATGTTTGAAATCATGAAATTATCACCTGCTCCTAAGCCAGCCTCGACAGACTGGGGGTCCTTGTTGTACCTCAAGGTATGTTCCATCCTCTGATGTACTTTGAGTATTGACTAGTTTCCAGACCTACCGTACTCTCCTTCACCTATCCATACCGCCATTCCGCATCCTGCCGTGGTGTTTCATTGACGGTGTATCATGTAGACTAGACAATCGCCTCCCAGACCCATTCGTGCCGGACGTTTCATCATCAAGACGGAGCCTTATCCAGCGGTGGCTTCCCTCCAGTAAACGGAACGAAAGCAGCACGAAGCTGCTCTCACCACGAGGCGGTCGTACTGATCCCGCGCGACGGTGGTCGACGGAGCCAGGCGGGGACCTGGATAAAGTCCTCGGTATGGTGTTTGGCGTCCATCTGCATAACAGGTGGGAGAAGGAATTCCCGAAAGATGGGTGGGTAGATAGACTGGTGTTGAGAAAATACGATCGAGTGCTCGGGAGGAGAGACTCGGACGAGCAGGAGTCGCCATGAGTGGAATATGCCTCCAATGTTTGCCTATGGATTAGATTAATGTACATTACGTCGTGATAATGTATGGATACCCTGGGCCTTGCGGAACGTCGCGGACTACTTTTCGTCCTTGTTTGTGATCGGGTGAAGGAATTCATTTCGACTGTGCAAGGACATGATGATCAACAAACGTTTCGATATCCCCAGATCGGACTCCTTGTACCCACAACTTTAACTAAATTGCCCTGGGGACCGTTCTAGAAATTAACATCATGTCTGGAGTGGAAAGGTGGTGCTACTGCAACCCTCTATATATTGCACTGTATTGCCCTACTCTCCACAAGCCTTGCCATCGCATCCGACCGAGGAGTGATCTGACACTCATATGGCTCGGGATAACTCTAGGGATGTAAATACGAATATGAAAGATAGAGGGAGGCGCTGCCTACCTAACAAGATCCAAAGTGAACTTCGGAGACAAATTACCCTCGGTGGGCAGACTGATATCAAAGGCTGCTAGAATATTGGCGACTATGACAAAGACAGAGTTTTCAGCCAGAAACCTTCCTGGACAGACCCTGAAGAAGACTGAGCGCTCAGAATTATGACGTGACAAAGTATCAAGCGTACCGACGACCAAAGCCAAACACCCAGGAAGCAGGATCGGGGGTAGGCACATCCTCGTCTAGGAAGCGCTCTGGAATGAATTCCTCAGGATCATATCGAGCATCTGCATCATATGCGATGAACCTATCATAAGAAGTTGGCTGCCCACATACTTAGACTGGGCCATGATGACCACTTACCACACATTCGGCATCACCATAGTACCCCTTGGAATGAAGTAGCCTTCATAGACATCATCTTTATCAGTCTGGCGAGCGAGGCCTAAGTGAATCCAAGTCAGATTTACGGGTAAACTGTAACTAGAACTATCCGGACTCAAAGGCAACGTCGGATGCCACCGCATCGTTTCCTTTATGATGGCGGAGACATACGGCAATTTGTCTCGGTCCGCCACAGTGGGGAGATGATCGCCACCCAGCAGCGCGTCTATCTCTTCCTGCGCTTTCCATTGCTTCTCTGGGCAAAGAGCCATTGCCATGGTGAACGTCAGAATGACTGCATAAGTCTGGTTCAAACAAAGATTCAGCACTACACCAGGTCAGCTTGCAGGAGCCTGGGGGACCGACAGTTTCTCCGCCCGCTGAGCAGCATCATCGTTCGTAAGACCGCGAACGCAAACGCCGGAGCCGCAATCGCACCTGCGTACATAGAGCCGGCAGCCCACTTGCAGCAAGTGTTGCGTCAGAGAAGGAGGGGCTTCTCCTGCTTGCTAAACACCGTTCGAATATAAGCTTCTGAACTACTTCGCCAAACTCACAATCTTTCCTTTGACCCATTCGAACGGTGTGCCCGCGAGCGCATACACTAGAGATTTTCCTTTCCTTGCTTTCCGATGGAATGGGATTCATGAAGGTAGATGTTTCACTGAGAAGCAAGTCTTAGGCTAAGTAATCTGATTTACCAATATCTGCATGATGAAGCTCACTGAATGGTAGGAAATCGGCCAGGAACGCCCCAGGCACGACGGCTTCGTTAGCAACAACCATAGTATCTTCGGCGAGCTGAATAATCTGCACAATGAAGGTGAACAGTGAACACAACAATCGGATTGGCTATTAGCGAGCACGCACCTCGTCCTCTGCGTTCTTTACTGAGATTCCATACGTAATAGTGAGAACAATGCGGCCAGAGGCTCTAGTTAATCGCCACATGTGTCAGCTCGAGGGGGAAACATATCAAATTGCATACAGCCTGATATGTTTCATGAAATCCTCGGGCGACGTCAATAAGTCCTTGTTCAGCAACGCAGCCACGTCCTCTTGCACGTTATGATATTTTTTAATGGCCGTGGGGTTTAGGACGACGGCAGCCAACTTGCGCTGTAAACGCCATTCAGGTCCGTACGAAAGGAGGGGCAAACTCTGGATAAGGGGGTTGTTTAAGCACGTGTGGCCTAACGACCAAGGTTATATATACAGATCTAACCTGGTTAAGTCCCATCAGTTCACCCGCGACTACGAATTGGGGGCGGTGCGAGTAGATACCGGCTCTCTTATCCAGTAGATCATTGATGGTCTTCGCCGAATTCAGGACAAGAATCGAGTTGCCCAGTCCATGGAAAAATACAAGATCGCCTTCGTTCAATAGGAGGACATTAGGATATCATGCCGACCTGTAGACTGACGTGTATCATGATGGGAGTCATCCTCACCATATCATTTCTTGTACTCCATAAACTTGAGCCATGCTCCCTTCGGGGACACGTGCAAGATGTTGCCGACCAGCGGATACGCCGGCGGACCAGGAGGATAAGATCTCCCTTGTGTCCGCCTGTAGTGTGCTATCAGGACAACTGATAAGAGCGCCAACGATACCGCAAATAGATCAGTCGCGATCCAGTTGAGCATGATGGACGGCTCGGAACAGCGTGGTGAAGGCTAAACTGCAGGAAGAGAACTTGGGCAAGAGGGCCACTGCTCTGCATGGCATTGGTACGAGTCCTGAGGTCACTTGTTACATTTTCTGAGCATATTAATTGTTGGCAATTTTTGTACTGCTTATAATTGAAAAATGGTCTAAAAGAGATTTTAAATCACATTGTAATCTTATTTTAATCCATGTTTATTTTTCAATTATGATGGGATACAGAAATTTCTGACAACCCCAGGACTCATAATAATTACTATATTTAGAAGGTACAAACAATCACCCAATCAAATGTGCCAGCCACCCTGGGCTGTACAAATGTTTCTGATATTTTTTAGCAAGTTTTCCAATTTTTCTGAGCAGAAATACCGGCTGTTGGTGACCAATGATGTAAACAGTGTGTAAAATCTCACAAGATTTTCGTGACATGCTGGTATCTCACACTCAATGAACAGACTAATAAAGCCAGTAGACCTGTATAAGGTAAGAAAGATATATACAACATCAATAATTACCATATTTGGAAGGAGTAAACAAACAAATGGGTGGGCGCTAGCTACCTTAGGTTGTACAAATATTTCTGATATTTCTAGCAACTTTTCCGATTTTTCTCAGTGGAAATACCAGTTATTGATGACCAATGACGTAAACAGTGTGTAAATGAAGAAATAACCCAAAGACGATATGACACGGGCGCGCTTGCCCCGAGCGGTCGGTTGCCCGAAGGGCAATCGCGTACTGTACAACCCGTAAATACAAGACTTATATACTAATTTTCTTATCATGCCCAATATGGGGCGCCTCCGGCGCCCCTCCCCCTCGACCACATGCTTGCACGCGAGCTTGACCCGAATCCCGAATTCCAACAGTAAAATCTTGCGGGACTTTCATGCTGTCATTCTCTTACTGGTATCTCAATGAACTGACTGGTGAAATTACAAGCTAAGATTATACTTGAAGCCCTTTATGAAGTGACCCGTGCGAGAGAGCATCTAGCCAATCAGAAGTCGGCATTTGGAATTGACGCGGCGCCACCCACTACAAACCGTCGTTGAAGTCCAATTCCCACGGTAAGAAGTCGTAGCGGGTATCCCAACGGCAAAAAAAACGCTAAAAACACAGAAATATTCACAATAACTCAAATATATACCAAAAGCTTATATTGAGAAGTGGGGAGAAAATGGAGCAAGTCT
This sequence comes from Neolentinus lepideus HHB14362 ss-1, assembly GCA_001632425.1. Lineage (NCBI taxonomy): Eukaryota > Fungi > Basidiomycota > Agaricomycetes > Gloeophyllales > Gloeophyllaceae > Neolentinus > Neolentinus lepideus. The sequence goes on along the minus strand of KV425570.1, from coordinate 461,491 downwards.
ATGAAAGTGAGAAAGAAAATATCGATAAATGAGACTACAAACCGACTACGAACGGACTATCAATCGGGGATTAACGTTTGTGCTTGGTACTACAAATATTTGAAACACAGATTACTCGGCACAAATTCCCACGAGGTTAACGTTCGGCACAGCGCGTACAAACTCACCTTCGTTCCTCAGGACTCGTAACCTAGGTACTCCAGTCTATATCGACCTTCCCGTGCCATGCCTCGAGTCTTTTTGTGGATCTCTCGGAAACATAGCTACGTGGCTGCAGCTAAGGAATTTGAGAAGGGACCGCAACCTCGCTATCAGATAATACTACCTTCGTTTATTTCCTGGCCTACACGAGAGCTGTGGGAAAGCTACAGACCCCCAAGCATCCCGAGACTTGCTAGCGACGAGGTCAAGTGTCGACGCAACGATCCCCTTTACAACTCCGGTAGTACTTGATCAGTCATTCTGCAGAATCGGGAAAGATCATTAAAGGAAGGTGAGCCTCGGTCGGAGGGCGTGGCGATTCTACCCAAAGGAAAAAACAAATATTTTGGAATCTTAGGCCTTAGGAGGGATGCTCGTTGCAAGCTTTTAGGATTCACTGTGCGGCAGACTCGGTTAGTTATATTGCAACTAGCGCTGACTAGCGCTGACTATACGACACAACTCAGGGATAGACGCGCGCATCGACTACTTCAGGTAGTCATCTCACACGTAGTGCTGACCACGTGCGCAAGTCGCCCACGCGTCAAGCCCATATAGCGTCAAGCATGACTAGGTCTGCCTACATCTATCTAGCACTCATTACCTCTGCTAGCCGCTCCCGATAACTTGCTTGAATATTCTACTCTGTGTCTATATCCTGTATTCAAGTCAATCCAATAAATAACTAATTGTCTGAGTTCAGAAAGCACCCTGGTCGAGTAAAAATCTTCTAAGTCCAACTTGCACACTGCCCCTCTGCCCTCCTCTCACCTCAGTGCCGTTGAACATTCCCTGACGCTCTTATCTTCTTGCCGTATCTCTTGAGCTTGGACATGCCTGGATATAAGAAGACCACTAAGCCCGACTTGCGCTATTGTCACTGCCCTGAGTGCCGCGGAAAGGCGGTTCCCCGGCACACCAAACAGCGCTATCCAGAGCGGCCCTTGGAGGTCGAGGCAAAGGTTTCGTATCATCTTTCTTGTCCAGAGTCAGAGGTCGCAGTCGCAGTGGCAGCAACCCTCAGGCTTCACCAATAGTACACACTGGCAACACACCGGAGGCTTCATCCAGCTCGTCCCGCAACATGACTACGGCAGTGTTCTTTTCTCAGTGCACTGCTCCCGATGCTTCATCCAGCTCGTTCCACAACACGACCACGGCAGCATTCTCTTCTCAGCATCTGTATCCCATTCCACAAGCGCTGCCAATGGACGATTATATGCCTATCAACGACTTCACGGGAGCAGACACTCTCGACCATACTGCCCTAGGACCGGTACATCTAGACAATGATGTCGGGATGGATACACATCCTTTCGTGAGTTCCTTTTCGCTGTTTTGGTTATTCTACTTTTAATATATGTATTCACACTAGGTTCAGGAGCATATACGTACATCATTCAATGGAAATTTGATGCAACCAGCCCCCGTTCTGTCGCCCACAGAGCAAACCCCCCTGCTTCCGGCCCGTCATCACTCATCCTCTGAGCTACCAACTTCTGCATCAGCACCAGTGCCAATCGACGGTCAAACTTCTCCTACCCATCAGCTCCCGCTCCTTCCGGATGCATTATTTTCACTGGCTGAACGTTCTGGAGCCATACCCGATGCATCGGGTGCAGACATTGCACCATCTCAGCAGTCAGCTGGAGATATCCCTGGACCTTCCTCAGCCCCCGAGGGCCGCCTTCCAGCCCTTCGCCGTTCAGCGCGTCCTCGTCAGGCGACACGTCGTTTGACGCACTTATTATGTAATTACTCGTGGAAAGTTTAATATGGATTATGGTACTTAAATATAATAATATGATATTAATATCACTATACAGCGGCTGAGTACGTGAGGAAGAGGATAGACGAGTACAGCTAGAAAGTATGAATACTCACAACTAGTTATGGAACATGTAGAATTGATACTCAGAGCTGGGCAGAGCTAGTTAGTGCACCTACAAGTGGAGCTATGTACAGCTAACCGGCCTTAGAGACGCAATTGACTATCTCAGCTTGTGAGCCTCGTGGCAATCCGAGCTAGCCACGTGCTGGACTGATCTAAAGGTCCAGTATATTCTATTGCTAGACGGTGGCAACTAACTAGCTGTGCCTGTCAGTGCTAGTCATAACCTGACTAGTTGTGCCTGCCTCGCAGTGATTGTAGTGCGTGCGTTATCGTATGACAGACAATCTGCGATCAAGGTGCCTCTAGGATTGCTCTTCCCTTCTTATCTCTACTGGGCTAGGAAACCCCGTGTAAGAACTGAGAACACGGCTTGGTCGTGACTGTGGCAGATGACCTGAATTCTTGCTTCGAAGAAGTATATTTATGGAATACATATGGGCAGCTTTCCCCGGCATGGAGCATGATGCACATTGGATTCACTGAGGCCTACTGACAGAGTCATCCGACATACACCACGAAGGCATAGGCCAAGATGACGTGTTCGGGATCACAAGTCTGGCATGCGACGCACTTCCTTCCCTTCGTTCTTCGCATGTTTCCGTAACTTTGCCAGAATTTTGCTGCTTTGCCAACGAGCAGGCGGAGCGCGCTTCTCGGTGGACCAGTAGTAGATATCCCAGTCAGGCTCGTCTAGTAGCTGTATGCGCAAGCCCGCTGAGTCAATCTCGCATAGCACACTCGCGAAGCTCCGTACCTTGTCAAATTCTGCCAGCTCGTCGACGCTCATGGTGTCCAACACTGGCCTCGTTGCGAACGTGCTCAAGAGCAAGTCGGTCTCGAGCGTCCCGCGCTTGCGCACCTGGTACAGCAGCCGGCTGCGCATGTTCTCTAGGGTCTCTCCGTGACGCGGGAGAGGAGGAAACGTGGACAGCGCTGGAGAGTCTGCAGCATCCTCGGGAGGGGCGGTCTGCTTGATGTGTTCTGGGGTATTGGGGAGAATCCAGGGGTCTGCTCGGCAGGGGGAGGTGGTGGTCAGGGTCCTCGTTGAGCAGGACGCAGTACGCCTTGGGATGTTACGAAGTGTGGACTTGAACATGGCGACGTACTGTAGTGAATCGGAGATGAGGACTCGGCTCGTTGCCGAACCCTAACCTCTGCACAACCCGTTGATGCCGCCTGACTCTCAAAAGCTGGTCGACCATGACCCACAAACACCTCGTCATCAAGAAGTTCTGACACTTCGGCGGCTGGGCGCTAAGCTGTGATATTTCAGTTATGTGAACATTGCAGTTCGGCTGGACTCTGCCGAAGTATCAGAACTTCCTGATGACCACGTTCCGCCGCCGTAGTACCGGGGATCTCTCATGCACCCGATCGCATAGGGCTGCTAATCGCCTTTAGTAAGACTTATCGGACGCATTTCCTGTCTGACATATCGGTCGCAAGGGATATTTAAGTTCATCAGCAGAGACAGCTATCTACTCGAGTATTCAACGTACCATTTGACTGACCATGTCCACAACGCACCTCACCCCCCTGGACTCCTCCAAGTCTTCCATTACCATCGGTATCGTGGGCGGCGGCATTGGCGGTGTTGTCACTGCGATAGTCCTAGGCCGGATCGGGTATACAGTGCACCTATTCGAGCAAGCTGCCAAGTGAGTACACCCCCGAGTTGCGTCCCACCTTGCTGACCTCGAGGACTTGCACAGTTTTGCAGAAATCGGCGCCGGTATTTCACTGGGTCCCAAGTACATTTTCTCCTAGTTCCTTTCGTTAGTGGCATGTTTACTCAATGCATTTCAATATCCCAGCTCTCTGCAAGCCCTCAGCCTCCTCTCAACCGCCCTCGACACGCCCATACTCAAGAACTACGAAGCAGTGGCTACCATAGAAGAAGACAACGGCCTGTGGTTCCGTTTCACCAAGTGGGACACCCAAGAGACCGTCGCCGAAGTATGTACCTTGTCACGCCCATCCAAGAAATCCGGTACTGAGAAATTGCCGCTAGGTGCACGGCAAAGGCAGACAGAGCTCCGTACACAGGTAAGCCTCATTGCAATGGCAGCTGTGCGAAGGAAGCACACGTGTCTAGAGCGCGCCTCCTCGAATCGTTCCTCCCCCTCCTCCCTGTGACTGTGACGACGCACTTTTCCAGCAAAGTCACCAAGGTCCGTATCACTTCTCTCGCCCCCGTTCCCGTTTCCCATCCCCTTAACTGGACGCAGGTCGAGAACCTCCCCTCCGACAAAGTCCTCCTCCACACCTCCCACCCCGCCGCGACGTTCGAGGCGGACGTCTGCATCGGGTGCGACGGCGTCAAGAGCGCGGTCCGCGCGAGTCTCGGGCTGGGCGGTGTAGTGAGGTACACAGGTAATCCCAACTCCCACTCCCACTCCACCTCCACCTCCCACTCGCACGACTAATCTAATCTGAAAATCAGGAACGTACGCATACCGCGGCCTCCTCCCGATCGCGCGCACGGGCGAGGTCGCGCGGGTGCCGCGGATGTGGATGGGGCCGCACAAGGTGCGGATTTCCTCGGGTTTCTCCCAGACATGTATTCACTCAAAGTCTTTGTCTCCCGCTCGCAGCACGTCTTGACGTTCCCGATCGAACAAGGCCACACGCTCAACCTCGTCGCGTTCGTCTCGGACCACGCCGCGCCCGCAGACGCGCGCACCTGGTCGTGCGTGCCCTCTTCCTTCTTTCCCCTCTTTCCCCTTTCCCCTTTCCCCTTTCCCCTTTCCCCTTTCCCCTCTTCCCCTCTTCCCCTCTTTCCCCTCTTTCCCCTCTTCTTTCCCCTCTTCTTTCCCTCCCGCACGCGTGTTAACAGGGATACAGCGGCCCGTGGGTCGTCCCCACAACCAAAGACGATATGAAGAAAGACTTTGCGGGGTGGGACGCGGACGTGCTGGAGTACCTCGACGTCAGTCTCTTTCTCATCATCATCACTGTGCTTTTGCTTTTGCGTTCACCGGCGACGAGCTTACTGGACTCCGTGCGGCGGAATACGTCTAGCTGATCGAGAAACCCGAGCGGTGGGCGCTGCACGAGCTCGTCCCGCTCACGACGTGGACAGAGGGGCGCATAACGCTCCTCGGCGACTCCGTGCGTGGCCCCCCCTTCACACCCTCCCTTCCTCCCAGCTAACACCCCTCTCTCCTCCCCACTAACACCCCACCCCCTCTCCACTAACACCCCACCCCCTCTCAGGCGCACGCAGTACGTCTCTTCATACCCCCACTGTCACTATTCATATCCCCACCCCCACTAACACAGTGCCCACGCAGAGTCTCCCGCACAACGGCGCGGGCGCGGGGCAGGCGACCGAGGACGCGTACGTCCTCGCGGCGCTCCTGCGCCGCCCCGAGTGCACGAACACGAATATAGACAGGTTCTTGCAGGCGTACGAGCGCGTGCGCCTGCCGCGCGCGGCAAGGCAGCAGGTGTGGGCGGTCCGGTCGGGCGAGGTGGGTGATACTCTACTTTTGGGGGGTGGGGTGGATTCGAGCGGGACGGCTACTTCTTGGATTTGAGCGTGGCTGTCGCTTCTTGGATTCGAGCGTGACGGCCACTTCTTGGATTTGAGCGTGACTGCCATTTCTCGGATTCGAGCATGGGGTGGTGTGGACATGGAGTGTGCTGAGACCGCCGTATTGACAGGTGTACGACCTCGAGTCGCCGATGGGCGACGACTGGGCGCGGATCGGGGAGAATCTGAAAGAGCGGTATCGGTGGATCTGGGAGCACGACCTCGAGAAGGACGTGGAGGAGGCGGTGGAGTGGCTGAAGAAGGAAGGGGTGGTTCAGTAACGTGTGCAGGGAGTGGTTCAGTAGCGTATGCAGGGAGTGGTTCACTAGCATATGCAGGTGGTGAAATGAGAGGTCGTCGGCTACAGAGTCTAGGATAATAAGGATCCAGAAATTATGACTCGGATGAGTGGACGTATATTGCTGCCACAAGATTCTGAGGCTTGAGGAGGGCTGAATAAATTCTCGCCACTGTCGTCGCGCGAGGCGACAGACGAACGTATAACAGTAAAGGTTAGCTGGTAAGCATTGAAAACTTGGTGAGCACGGTGCAGACGCTCTAGTGATCAATCGCATCGCAGTGTTTTGCGTTTCAATACTTCGGAAGGCGCGCAGAGGTGGCAACAGTGAGACATTAGATAAAGAGCACTCCTCCCGCATATAAATTAGTCGAGTGAGTCCATGACATGAATAATTAAGCTCTTCTAACAACACTGACATGGACGTCCCCTCCAGACTTGGCGTTACTTTTGTCACCCGCTGCACTGAACCGCTCAGCGCTGACCTTCTCCTGCTCCACGAGGTGCAGGTCAGGCCCTTCGAACGTCCTCCGGCCTTGGCTGAACCAAAAGGCAGCAGCGACGAGGAGAATGAAAACGAGGATGCACGAAGTGTAGTTCATATTCTATATGGCGTGACAATCAGACATATTGAGTAACAGGTGGAGCTGGGGTTGTGCTTACAGATGGCGTTACGGGGCTGACGGTGGGTATCAACATAATCGCACTGATGAATGCGAGGTATACTGAAGCAGCGATGTTCATGGGCCATCCCCAACGGCCGAGCCTAACGTACCGTTCTTAAGCGTGATCACACGAGATCGACGCAACAACTTACTTGAAAGGCGTCGACTCGTCCAGCTTCCGCCCATTAGCCATGAGAGTGGCAATCGGAAGGAGGTATGCCAAATCAAACCCAATAGTAGCGAGAGAGATGATGGTGTAAAACAACGTCGAGGAGCCAATGTATAGGACGAGCATCACGACCTCGATGAACGCCGACACGACGAGCGCGTTCGTGGGCACCCGGCGCGTCTCGTCCACGCGCCTGAAGAAGCTGGGGAACGGGAACGCGCCGTCACGCGCAAACGCGTACACCGTGCGCGAGGTCGCCATGAGCATCGAGTTCAGCGCGAGCAGCGCACACGTCGTGGGCAGCAGCGCGAGGAGGACGCCCGCCGGCCTGGAGTCGGTGCTGAAGTACATGAGCGCGAGGAAGGGCGAGCCGATCTCGGACGCCAGGATGTCGTCGATGCGGGTGAGGCAGAAAAGGAGCGGGATGATGACTACGAGGCCGGAGAAGGTGCCGGTGATGACTGTTACAAGCAGTGCTTTGGGGACGTTCTTGGCTGGCTCGACCATTTCTTCCGACATCTACAGATCACAGGTCAAAAGAGGGACAGATCCGATAGACTTATTGACACACATGAGTGACGGAATCATATCCGATCATAGTGAATGCGCTCTGAAGCAAGCCCAAGATGAACACAAGAGCATGAGATGACCATCCAGTGTTGTTGATATCTGGATCAAGCAACATCAGATTTCATCTGCCACACGAGAGACGAATGTGATATCTACAAGCTGTAAAAGCAAAGTCCGCGCTCTGCTTTGGATGGACGGTTGCCAGCAAGGTGATGATCACTACTAACACTCCCAAGATATTATAGACGACTTTATCAGATAGCATCAGTAACAAAAATGCGAAAACTTGGTGACTGAACGCACGCAGAAGGGTATTAATTTTGGCAAGGTACTCATTCGCGAAGATATTCGCAATGACAGAGAGCGCGAGAAAGAAGAAGCAGATCAGAACCACATGCCATGGTTGCGCAACGTAGTCCGGGTGATATAGGGATGCGGCGGCTGTGAACGTGAAAGCAGACTCGAAAACAGCTGACGCCCCAAATGCCCACTGGCCAGCTATCGCAGGAGCATCAAAGACCAGTCCTCGATGAAAGGGAGGTTCTGACCTACCAAGGTTCAACCATCCCGTAACGTAGGATAACTGCCTTCTCCATCTTGGAGACGCGATACGGAAGACCCAATATGATGGACCGCCTGCTGATGGGAAAGCGGAGCACAGCTCTCCTAAAGAGAACGCGACGAAGATGGTAAAGGTGCAGACAATGATCCCTAGCCGGACGGACGTCAGCAGACAAAATGGGATGTTGATACGAGGTTATGAACGTACATCCCCAGAAGAGTGCTTGGGGTCCTCCACTATTAAGAGGCGCAACGAGGGTGAGGAAGATGGCGGATGGTGGCCTATATGGTCAGTCGTTTATTAACGTTTATTAGCCACCAATCCTGCGCGTTCATGGTAGCGGAAACCTACGTCAACGTCATGTACCTGCGAACATCACACCTGTAAGACACGACCCACGAGAGATAAGGCATCCCACTCACCCCATGGCCGTCAACGCCAGTAAGGAGAAGTGCCTCCGGAATTCCTGCTTGTACCCCAGCCGCTCCGTCTCATCGCAGTGCTCAGGCTCGCGACCGCCAGGATAAATCGAGTCGAAGATGTTCTTCTCGTTGGTAGACGAGGATACGTCGGTCATGTCGCACGAACAAAGAATCAAAGAGGAGGTCGAGAGAGAGTGCCATAGCTATATATTATATTTCCGCGGCGTACTGCAGATAGGGAGAACGAAAGGAATCGGTAAGCGAACGGAGCGGATTCGGCTAGATAACAACCCCGCATCCGTTACCCGTAGCAGTGCAACTTCAACGTTAATCCCAGCTCTGTTTAGAGACTGCCAGGGCTGGCACGGACGAAACCTAACAGAAATATTACTGTTCTATGCTTTAGTTGCCTAGACAATTTCACAGACAACAGATAATTCCGGGTTACTTTTGGCTGTCCATAGAACGTCCTGCTTGCGATCCAGATTGAACACACACAAGCTCAGGATAAGGTCTGTCGCCACAAGCGAGCCCGACCGATCATATACATAGCTCAGCGCTAGCGCTCAGGTACACGACGCCCAGAGGTCCGATGAAAACATATAGTGGAATGAGCATGGGTCCTACAACTTCTACGCAACAGTAGATATCACCTAGAAACATTGGTGGCAAAGATAACAAATGTGAATAAATACTAGTAAGAGCCCGATATAATATCAATTACGAAGGGTAAGGTGAGCAACAAGCGGTAAGGAACGCAAAGAATCCGGCGCAAGGCTCGTACAATTCCCAGCCAAGAACACTCGCTGGATTCAGGAAATCAGAGTACGCATAATGTCCAAGTCCAAGCAACCAAGCAACCCAAGAATAAACACAGAAAGGAAAGTATGCAAGTCGCAAAAATGTTCATGGTAGTCTGGCACAGTACGAGTGTCGCACGCGTCACGGTACATAGCGTACCTGACTCCCGCGAAGGCAGAGAACGTTCAGATCATAAGAGGGACATTACTACAGCGACACCCAAGAGCGCCACCATCACCGTATAGCTTCTGCCCATCCCGGCCAAGCGAGTCGCACCGTTCGCACCGCCTACGGCCGCTACATAGTTGGAGCCACAAGTGCTGCGCGCAAACAACGCGGCATCATTGTACGTCTGCTGCAACGCCGAAACATTCTTCTGTGCTTGGTCGTATAGGCCCATAAGCGTCTGTGTACAGGCGTCACACGTTGGTGTGCTAGAGGTAGGCACGGCGATACCCAGTGGGAGGTAGTAGAAAAATAGGTCCGAGGGGTTCGTGTTGGAGATCGCATCAATGAAGCAGTACGTGTTCGTTGATGGGTCCGTCTCGCACGCGACTGTCCGCATAAGAGAGTACGCCTCGAGACCTGCTACAGCTTGGGTCACGGCAGAGAAGTCATTCGAGATCTCCTTCGAGCACTGGGACCTCATCTGGCTGAGATACGACGCCATGGTCGAGACGCACGTGTCCTCGTCAGCGGGAGTGTTGCAGGTGCCCCAGATGATCGCGTTCATCTCGGTGATGTTGCTCTGCGCCTCGCTGAAAGCGAACGAATTCTGAAGCAGGAGGGAGAACGCCCGACAGTCGCGGAGGTCCTCCGCCTGCAGCATGTCTATAAAGAACGCCTGGCATCCCTGTGTCGAAAAGTTCTGCTCGAGCTGGTCGAAAGGTTGCGGGAAGGGCGTCGGGAGCACTGGCGGGTCCGCCGGGATCGTCGGCAGGCTGATAGCGCTTGCCGTGGGCGTGCTGGGGAAGGTGGCAGACAGTGGGCCTGTCACAGCCGACGACGAGACAGCCGTGGCAGTCGACGCAGACACCGTCGAGAGTGGGTCGGGTACTGTGTCTGGAGTCCGTCGGTGCTTCGTACGGTGCTCATGGAACTTCCAGTCCGTCAGTGCAGACGTCCAGCTGTCGAAGTTGGACGGTCGGTGCGCTGAGAGGATGTCGAAAGCGGCGGGGTGAGAGAGATAGCGCGTGGAGGCGGTGATAATAATGAGGACCGCAGGGACAAGGAGAATCGTCCATCGCGTACGTCGGCCACTTCGCAGCTTGGCCTCGTGATTTCGTAGGGATGAGGTGCGCTGGTGTGCATGCACTTGCGATGGTGGGGACGGTGATCGAGATGACGGATACGACGGTGGCACCGCTAGCGTGATCCCATTAGACGGGAGTGACTCCGAAGACTCCAAGGCCTTCTGCGCGAATGGAAGGGGAGAAGGGGGCGGCGTGAACATGATACGACGTGCAAGGAAAACGAATGTGCTGGATAAATGAATGGAAGGAGTATTGTCTCAAGGCCGCGAGAGCGAGCTACTCTTCCCGAAGATTTATATCAGATTTTTTCTTGGACTGGCTACCTGTGAAAACCGAAATACTCACTGGCGACGAGTGTACTATTAGTATCAGCGCAGACGCCAGATCCAAAGCGCCTTTCAATCTGTCGAAATGAGATGAATGCACACCCCAACAACATAGAGCTTACCGTCCGGATCGCAAGAACACGCTGCACCGCCGTCTTACGCGTTCAGCAAAGGAAGTCGCTGTTACGGAAAGAGAGGAGATCCTGACTTGACTGGGGTACCTGGCGTCCATAAATTCCTGGTGGCCCGTTCCAGACCCTCCCGTACATCATCTGCGTCTCCGGAGCCGCCGTCAAAAATACCGCCGGTTCCTGGGATTCGTGGGTATTGTTTACCAGTTTCACTCCTCAGCCAATCATTGGACGTTATAACGCTCGACGTCGTGGGCAGTGTTGGGAGGGTTGAGAGCGTTTGCGACAAGCAAGACAGTGACAGCGACGTCGATGCGCGCGACAGCGAGGACACACTCTTTTTCTCATGCTATCCGGCGCTTCGGCTGAGTACTACGTCGCATCTTATCTTCTCTATGGGCCGATTGAAGGGATTGCTTGGATGAAGCATGCAAGTAAGCAAGCGCGTTGTATCACAGAACTGTTATTGCATGCAAGACATTCTATTAGCGCCCGCCCCTAGCTTCCGCATTATACACTGATGCATTTGCCTGCTCAATTCGATCGGTCAGTTCGAATGTGTCTGAATGATACCGCTGCCAGAACCGTGTTAAGGAGGTCTTTCCAACCGAGCCGCAGCTTGCCACCCGAGCCTTACATCGTTTCCATTGATGACAGGCAGTATAGCTATTCTCACCAAAGATGAAGGTGGTGAAGTATCTGCGTAATAGTAATATATCGCGATTTGTATACTTATTTAATGCCCCAGGTCCTCTATGCGGAATGTCGGGAAAATATCATGCAGATAATCAGACTTACTTATTACTCATTCCTGTGACGCATCTTCGATATAAGTACTAGTAAGTTTCTGCTACATCCTTCACTGTCAATTCTCTGAGTGTGTCAGCTTATATAGGTCACTAGTTTCAAAAGCGGGTTCGAATAATCGCACTCATCACTATATCGCTTACAAAGTGGCACATTTTTTTTTAGGACAAGCGCTATGACCAGGTGGCAATTGATTATAGGTACAACTCCGACCCAGTTCGCTGTAGCGAGTAAACCAAATCGGTCCAAGCGGCGCATTTCAGTGCGCCGCAGGCAACTCAAACGTTTTTGCAAAGTCCATCCGAGTCGGTCCACGGCTTAGAGTCACTCGATGTCCAACCAAAAATTTTCCGTCCGGTATCATTGGCGGTTGTTATCACGGAACTTTGTATATCTTGAAGCACAAAGCCTCGAGATAATTTTTCCGATGATCGCAGTCTTGACGACGACCTGTTACTTGCGTCTGCGGCGCATATACGCGGGGGTTTCTCGCATTCCAGTCTCAAGGTATCCGATATCGTAAATCGCAGTACGGCACCGCGGTTCTCCGTGTCGAAGAACCACTCTTCCAGTCCTTGTGGCACCTATCATGTCGAATTCATAGCGTTTTTCCATGTCTCACGCGAACTCGCGGTGGTATCAGCAACAATACACCATTGTCCTCCAACCATCGTCAGATTCAAGGCTAAGTTCGAGTGAGTGGCACGGTACACCCTCGCTGCTTCGGGATGCCGATTGTCGACAAAGCCAGTCTTTGTATTCTGGTGTTCTTTGCCACGTTGTCTACACGGCGGCGCAAATGCATTGTTCCATTCCAGGTAAGTGCTTATGGATCAACCCCTACTTGTGGCTCTGGCATGGCCGGCCTGCTTATCTGTTCCGAGACTTCTTGACTTCTGTGGCTCATTTGTATATAATGACTTCCTTGCCACATCAATTTGTCATTCCTGTTCTCGTATATAAGGCCAGCGACAGTCAGGTTCTGTCTTCATCCTACCACCGCTTCCTTCGTCGCAAGACCGCTACTATGTCTGTAACAGTGGCAAGACGTTCTCCTCTTCCCTTGGTACGTAGCCGTCTCATTGCATCCAATACTGCTTCGCTCACTGCCACTCAGTGGAATCTTCCGATGCCGGTGTTAATCGATCCCCTGCTCATGCGAAGTGGCATGGCACCGTTTTCGTCGTCTTCTCATTGGATAAACGCGGTTTTTGTGTTCAGCGTGACGGACTGTCGTCTAGTTCTGTGTCTACCCCCGTTGGACTTGAGTTCGCTGAAGACGCTGTCGCTGCTCCTACTTGATATCACTGTGGATGAGCTCAACTCTCTAGCCTTTCTCGGTGGTCTTCCTCAGTTAGAGCGCTTTACACTCACATTTGTTCCCCGCCTTGATGGTGGCGGTATGCTGAGGCTGGACGGGCAGTGGCAGAATCTCACGGCCTTGGAACTGAAGACCAGTCTGAGCTTCTCATCCTGTGTGGACGCTTTAAATGGATGCGCAAAGCTCACAAACTTAATGCTCTTCCTCGACTCCAGCGTCGTCACGGCCTCGTCCTCTGTGAATCCAACGGTCCTCGTACTGCCGCTATTGACGCAGCTGAAGTTGGCTGCTCTCTCCGTTAGCGTTCTCTTGGATAGGTTGCAGCTTCCGAGCCTTGCAGACCTGTTCATGGCGAACAGGTGTTCGGAGTCGGAGCACGGGGAGCACGATGACTCATACTTCCCCCTCGCCGACTTTATATCACGCTCAGGCTGCAGGTTGGTCCACCTAAGCCTGTTTCACCTATTCTACATCGAAGACGGTCTTCTCGAGGCCCTCCGATCTTGTGACAGGCTGGAGAGCCTGTGCGTTGTGGCTGCTCCCCTGTACCCACAGAGGGATTTCCTCGACGCTCTCGTTGTCCACCCAAGATCCAACGAGGGTCTGTGCAGGCAACTTCGACACCTAGAGTTGTTGGAGTTGATTGTCGACTCCCAGGCCGCTTTGATGCGGATGATCGAGTCACGTCAGTCCAACGCAACGACTCGTCTGGAGTGGCTTTACCTGTCGCAGCGTATAAGCGGCCAATCGCCTCGGATATGGACGCTGGACGGCGTGGATCAAGTGATGATAGTGCCTCTCGAAGCGTTTGAGAAACTGGCCCGTCCGAGAAATCCCAGGTTTCGATACCCGATATTTCCCACCGACGCTGAGGGAGCCATTACGGAGGCCAGTGAAGACGCCGACGAGGGCAACTACTTCGATAGCGAAATGAATAGCGCTAGCGAGGACGACGTGGATATAGAGGAGTTCGTTCCTGAGGACTATCAAGCGCATCCCATGGCGCTCGAGAGAGGCGGTGTCAAGTGGCAATCACTATAAGGGCGTACCTCGTCCTGAGGGAAGAAGTCTAGTACTGCAATGACATGTAATATATCTTCCTATTCGTCGCAATAAAGCGTCCAATAATTTCATAGACTACCTGAGCGAGCTAGCGGACCATCGCACTGCACGTGAAGCAACTCGATCAGACCGATCACAAGCCATCATATGCATATGATTGTTCAAAGTGGCATATGCTATACTGGAGGCCAAATATTGTGGAAACTAATGTTTCCTCCTCGAACTTTGCAAGTGAGTTCTATCCGATTGTGGTGGTGTCAGGACCTTGTGTTCACACCTATAGAATCTCGATTGACGTGAGTGGCCTCCCGAGCCTGCGAGCTGGCATCGAGACCAAGTGCTGCTTCGAGTCCGAGTCTTTACTGTCGTTCGACTCTAGCGGCTTAAATAATTAATTAAACTGCTTGTTTTCGTCTTCTCAGTAACATTTATATCTTAGCCTCGCTCTCTGCACTTACGATATTTTCTAATCCATATTGTATTTGTCTGTCTCACACTTATGCACAAGGGAGGTGTCTTCTCCGACTCCCACGGGAGGAGGGGGAGAAACGAGAACGCAACTTGTAGGCGCGAGTAATTCGTGTGAACAACTTACTCAAGTACGCTACGCAATCATCCCGACTACGTCGTTGTCGTTGTCGTGCCTTTGTATTGCTCGCTCTATTGCAGCGTCGTCTTTCCTACCTTCTTCGTCCAGGAACGTCTGTCGCGATATCGTTTTGTGTCATGATATATGACAAACTACGCGTTCATCGCTAGTGCCACGCAATTTTCTGACTCGTATGGAGTCGGGGACGGTGGCACTAATTTGCGCTGATTCCATGCCGTCGGCAAAAAAGTATGTGTCTGCCCAGTTTGCCAGCAGTTTGCCCGCAGCAGGATTTCGAAGCCGTCTAGAGTTCCTGTATGTCACTTCAGAAGGCATGCAAGTGATCAATATTGGTGTCCCTGAGTGATTCCCAATAGTCATGTTCCCGGTCCGTTCCATGTCTGACTGGCTCTCGTGATGGCAATATTCGCGAATTCGGTTCCATGCGACACACCTTCTAGTCAGATACCTGGATTGGCCAAATAGTCTGTACCGAACTCTCTCGCAGCGTGGGTGAAGTAGTTGTCACCGTTTCAGCTACATTGCCAGGGAACGAACGCTGGCCCAAAATTGTGGGCAATCATGGTCGCGGCGAGCCGAGAACAACGTGCAGGGATTTGCGTCTCCATCAACGCAAGCGTGAAGCTGTTGGCAGAGAAGTATAAAGAAAGCAGGGCAAGTGTCCTGATCTCCACCAGCGAAATCACCGGGAACATTCAACTGTTTGTCATGAAGTTAACTCACACGGCCCTGAGCCAATTGCCCACCGTCCTGCCTGCCACGCAGGCCATAAACAGTTGGACTGGTGCTAATAGTATGTGGTCCACGTTTCCGTTGTTCCTGACTAATTATTCTGTGCGTAGATTACTATGTCCACACTTTGCCAACCAACGAGCAAGAGGAGCTGTTTCAAGGCATGAGTGATGCCGGCATGAAGGTATATTCATGGACTGTCACATCTCACTGATATTATTATCAAGCTGTTTATTTAGGTTCTGTGCACCTGGGTCACCGGACAAAGCAGCGGCCAGAGGAACTCAGATAATAAAGATGTTAACGAACTTGAGCATGCAGGTCTCGGTAAATACGACGACACTGTTCTGGATCTCCTCGACCAGACCATGTTGATTGCCCATAATTATGGTTTGTGGTGGTCTCCTAACGTGTTAGTAACAGGCGCACTGACTTCTTCGGCGGTCTAGGTGTCAAGCTCCTGATCGGAATGTATAGTGGTAAAAGCCCTTATCTTGAACTTATAACTGTGATGAAGTGAATACTCTACGGTCTGAGGATGTATACTTCAGAACAGCCGGTAGCGTGGATGGCTTCTACACCAATCCGAGTACGTACTCGAGCACTGAATGATGCCGAACAGATTTTAACAAATCGATAGCTACCCTCGAGGCTTCAACAATCGCATTACTCACATCCTCAATACCCACAAGCACAAGACGTTGGGCAAACCCTGGTCCGAGCTCGGCGAATACATCTTTGGCTTTGAGGCTCAGAATGAACCCATGATCTTTGACCAGAGTGCGCATATTTTTCTGACGTTGACGCTGTTGCACTGAATACTGTGTCTATTAGACTTCTATCACTCGCATCTGAATTGGATTTGCGATACTGCCAAACAGATTCGTGGCAACGTCGGTAACAAGGACATACTCATCTTCACTGGAGGCAGTTCCGGCAAGGCCAGCGTTCAGTTGACATTCTTTAGCTCGGACTGTGCCATCGACGTAGTCGCCATTCACGACTACAACGAGTGAGTGAATGTTTACGCTCAATCAATCAATGAACATCTGACCATTGGCTATCTGTATTAGTGATTTTGATAGTTTCATGCCCAGTGCCGTCTCTCAAGCCATGGCGGCCGACAAGAAGCTTATCGTGGAAGAATGGGGTTCTCTCTTCAGCTCAAGTGATAGCTCTCGGCAAGCGAACCTGCAGGGCAACGTCGAGAAGATAAACAAATACGGCGTTCCGTGGCTCTACTGGTAGCTTATTACCAACAAAGATCCCCACCAGGTAATGATAGGTTATCCATCATCAAGCGAATGATGATTCTGACATAGTATGATCTGTTCACAGGATCAGAACTACGAGGTATGCTGGCATCGGTGTGTTCGTATAAGATGACATATGCTGACTTCTTCCAGATCGAAGTTAATGGCGCTGACTGGCAAGCGCTCAAGTCCCACGCTCAGTCCACCTCTGGTGTGACGGGTGCATTCGATTTCTCTGCTGCTTTGGCGACATAATACATCAGATGCCACTAGTAGTGCAGGTTAATTCACAAACATGTACTGACTCCCGATTCGTTAAATGCAGTGATGAGGCGAAAGACGTATTACAGAATTGGGACGAGAGTAATGGATGCGAAAAGCTTCTATGTCATGGATTGCAGCATGGGAGTGAGGCTTCGAATATGTGTAATGCTACTTGACGATGGAGCGGGGTTCAGCGCAAAACAGCCTGAGGACCTGGACACAAGGCGGGTGCCACCTCGACTAACTAGATGTCCTTCTCTAGTGATCATTCATTATTTTCTCATAAAGGACTACTCGGTCTTATAGCATAAGGAGTTATTCAGAAAGGGAAGGTTGAATCAGTGGGCTGGGGATCGCAATATACACAGAATATTGAAAAGCAAGGACATGTTCATCAGATAAACCAAGGATGGCCAGACATTCACTTACGAAGTCGTCCACTACTGTGCGGCGCTGTGGCCGAGTGGTTAAGGCGACAGATTAGAACTACAGGTTATTTATCTGTTCCGCGTTGCGGGCGCAGGTTCAAGTCCTGCCGGCGTCGTTTATTTTTTCATTGCTTTCATACCTTCACGGTTTGCATGAGTTTGGACATTAGGGAATTTTCATGTTGGAGGGACTCAGCTCAAACTTAGTCAGAGGAGTGTCTCAGACATGCTTTCGGGCATCTTTCTTTCAGCGCTTTGAGCGCCAGAACTTGCCTTATTTTGTCTCGAATAAGGCGTCCTAAAACCGAAGGAGACTACCGCCAATTCAGGGTTTTCCTGATGACTTATCGATTCAGGATCCATATTGGATGCGTAAAAAATTTAAGGGCACTGGACACGAGGAGTGGCTTGGCGCGGATTATCACGTGTTGTCACGCTGCTCGTCACGCCAGACGACATTACCATTGCTGAGCAATGTCATTACGACTCTTACAGAACACTGAATGCACTGTGCATAAGGACGAACTTGCGAGGACAGTACTTGCTGTTACGGCCTGGAAGGACAACTCTAGTCTCCGGGGCGCTGTGGTTACCGGAAGCGGTTCTTGTGGATCAGGAACTGCCCCCGATACGCCGACTACTCCAATACTAGAAAGCAGTGCGCTGAATGTACAGCTTCTAGCTAGAACACTGCTTTGCATCTTAGTACTACGATGTCTCCTCGTCTTCGCGTCTTGGCTGGGCCGAGTTTATCTGCGCTGGAGCCGATAGAAGTCAACTCCGATAAGCCTGTCGAGATTGCCTCTGACGCCTTCCAGGGAAAGATCATAGCATACATCAAAGACTTCACAAACGCTGAAGGCAAGGTCCTTGAGCATGAGTACTTTCAGAGACAAGAGCGGAAGGGTGTTTCATGGAGCATCCAGGTTCAGGGTATGTGCAGCGCGTGTCGCCTCTCAAGGCACTGCAGTTTGATACGCGTAACTAGGCAGATTCGTGGAGCCACAGTCGGCGGACGACATCTTGTTTGGGAACGCTTTCGATCATTCGCTGAATTTACCTTGGGGGTCAGGGGCTGCCCTTAAGCTCATGAAGTAAACTTTGTCCTTTATCCTGCGATTCCTACCAACTGGATCATTTGGAGGCCTGTCCCTACGGAAGGTTCTGATTGGGCTCCAGTGGATCCATTTGCGTGGGATTCCGCCTTCTGCTTGCTAATCGCAGCTGACCTGTTCGCCAGATACGTCGATCCGACTCTCGAGCATGATTTGACATCTCAGACCCAACCATGGGCTTTGTCGCCTTTGATATCGACCATGCCTTTTCTGGCTCATACCCGGGATTCACCCCCGCCCTTTCCTTCCAGTATTCCCATTGCCGATGATACTTCGCAGCTGACTATGGCAGCGGCCATCGCATCATACTCTTCCGATGGATCTGCCTCATCCACCTCTTCCCTTAGCTCCATACGGTCTATGGCCTCGAAAGCCTCCAAGAAATCGAACAAGAGAGGGAAGAAGGGGAATCAGGATATGTTCTTTGCCAACGCCAACGAGCGACGTTCCCATTTCACGCAAGCCGATCGCAGAAAGCAGATTGCATTTGGCCCAGAGGTAGATCTCATCATGCTAATGACTGCTTGTCATGAGCGTTAACGCGTCAAGACAGGACATTATCACTACGGATTTCTGCTACGGCTACCTCGAGTTCAGCCCCTCCCTGGCTCTGAAGCTTCCTGGCGGCATCAGCATCGACCTGATGCGATATTGGGACGGCCAGCAAGTGCGGTTCATATGTTGCAAGCGCAGGAAGGCCGACGATCCCGACGGCGAAGATGGTATGCCCTGGGGCCAGATGTTCTGGTGTGTCGCCATAGAACTGGTGAAAACAGAACAAGGACAAGCGAACGGGTCAGTCAGCCAGGAAGCGGATTAGAGTCAAGAAATGGAGTGAAACTTCTCGGAAGTTTAGTATACGCGGTGAGAGGCTTTTGGAAGCCTGTCGACATGCGGTTTCAAGCCAGAGCTCCAGTCATTGTATTCGTTTCTTGGAATGTATTGATAGCCCCACGCTCTGGCAAGAATAGCACGAACGGCTTATTGTTCAAGAACACCCCCCAGAGATGTGCTGATAACCTTTTGCCGAGGTCCGTCAGCAGAACACCTGGTCTCGATTCTGCCTTGCCGCGATGAGTTGTACTCGATTGCATTCGGACACGACTGAACAGTCTATCTTGCATATGAAAGAGGTGCCATAGTCGCCCCTTTGCTGCGAAATGCTGCTCTACTTATAGACAAGTATTGCAATGCGAGCCAATGATCGAGTTCGTTCATCGTTATCGCTATTCTCGTCTCGTTCTAACGTTTCTCAGTGTTTATGATGAACCTCATCTCTGGCAGGGCCCTCTAGGTTGCAATGAACGATAATTAACTTATTTGCACCCATGATCCGTCCGTGTACATCAAGCATGTCGGAGACAGGTGAACTGACCAGGTAAAATGCACTATCAACAGATTCCAGAAATCATGTTAAATCCAGTTCGTCCGGACCCGCCTTGTCTGATGTCGGAGCCGCATTGATCTTCTTCGTTCAAGTCTGTCCATCTTCTATGTTCTGATCGCCGTCTTGGGTCCTCCATGATGGCTCATCGCCGCAACAGAGCCTTCAATGTCAGGATGAACGAGTTCTCCCATTTTAACCTGTCTATATCTGTGGTCCGTCTTTGCACATCCGATGGGTTGTCGGCGACAGATGAACAGGAATGAATGGTCGACAGATATTCCAGAATTCATCTCGACACCATCTTACGCCGTGACGCAGGCCAACATCGACCGATGGCGCTTCACTCTCGTTCTTGCATGGATCTGTCATCGGACGTGCGCCTGAACTTGTATTTACCTATTTATCCTGAGTGGGCTGTTGACACATTGTTGCGGCGTTCATCAATGCACACGAGTCCGCTGTGATGAATATCTCGGCCAGACAATACAATCTGTGCGGTAATCTGGCTTACGAGATACCAATACAATGTGCGCCGGGTACTCCGAGTTGATAATGAAGCTTCGATGAAGGGCGAATACACCGAGCTGTGCAAGGTCTTAGATACAGTTCCTTGCTCCAATCTCTAGGTAACAAGTACCACGAGCACCGATATAATTCGCTTTTGCTGCCGTCATGGACCACTGCCTTAGCCGCTCAGCGCTCATTTTCTATGCGTGTGATGTTGACTGCTTGTCAATCCAGTACATGCGTTGTAGTCTTCCAGGAGAGCGATGTTGTATATGCTGGGATATTTGGCAGTTGAGCAATATGTATATATACAGGCTCGGCGTTCCCATGGAGACAACATACGGTGTTGCATATGGTTCCTGCTGTACATGAGAGCCCTTCCTGTCATCTCTTCATGAATGCCTAGACGCCTTCCTGGAATAATCGACTGCTGCTGGCCACCTCGAGGATTCTCCAGTCCCCTATGTTCTCAGGGCTGTATGCACGTAAGAAACAACCGTCTCCGTGTCGGAGCAATCGCAGACCAATACGGTTGCCCAACGCGTACACTACCGACGTTGCTTTAAGCTTTACCTACTGCCGCCTGTGCAGTCTACGAGGTTCAGGGATTCTTTATACGCGTTATTTGCAGTCCGAGTCGCGACACAAAAGCTTTAAATTTCGACAAGTGTTCAACGTTCTGGCCTCGTGGAGGTCGCGACAGCTTCGCGGGGCGCGTGCTGGTCACTAACTTGTAAAGTCACTCTCACGCGATCTAATTTGCCTCTACCTCACGTTCGCCCTTCCTCTAGGCGTACATATTTCATACTACGCACCTGTCATTTCGTTTAGACTTCATGCTCATTCCTCTGGGATAACCTTAACGCCTCAGGCTTTCGATTGGTCCATACACTTGGCAGACCGGTACGTGTAACACGCCGCACTAACGTACGTAGGATGATGTCGGACCAGACGTATACGTAAACGCTTCATCGGACGAAGGATCAATAAAATGTTTGGGGCAAACGGAGGTAATCGAAGCCTCGACTGATGACTCGGGGGATCCATGGGCGAGTGACACAAGCAGTCAAGGTCACCGCCTTTGGCCCTGACGATCTCGCGCAGTGGGTCCCCATATTGCCCGTATAATGAACTTCTCGCCGCGCGTTTCGTCGAAACAGCGGTTAAGACGGTGACAGATCTTAATCCAGGGTCCGCGTGTTTCGGCACACATTCAAGGTATATAAGCGACGGCCTCATGTTAGGTGTGTCTGCGCGGGCTGTCATTTTCTTGGTTATTTTATCCGGTTCGACTGCCAGACACGAGTCCGCTGTTTCTCTTCTCCTTCGACCCCCACCCCCCCTCTTGCTCCTCTCATGCATTTCTCCTGTATTCCACGACGCTCGAGGCGAGTTTCAGACATCGACAGCCCGAGCCCAATGAAGATCATCATTCCGGATTTGGTCTCCCATTGCGACTTTCCTCTTCGAAGTAACAGTTATTGCGCACGGGCGTCCAAAGAATCCGAAGAGTGGTTTTTACGAGGCGCCAATTTAAAGAAGCACAGACGCGCAGCCTTCCTTGCCTTACGGGCTGGTTCTCTAACGTCAATGTGCTATCCCCATGCACCCTATCACAAGCTGCGGGTCTGCTGCGACTTTATGAACTACCTGTTTCACCTCGACGATCTCATGGATGACATGAAGAACTCTAGTACATGGTCTTTACGAGACGAAGTCATCGGTGTCCTTCGAGCACCCGACACGTACCAATCGTTGTCCAGAGTCGGTAGAATGACAAAAGAGTACGTTGTATCTATCTCTTACTTCGACTAGCAGTAATTGGCGGTCAATCAGTTTCTGGATCCGACTCCGTACCACGGTGACGTCCAGTGCAGAGCGCCGATTCATCAAAACATTCGACGCCTTCTTCAAGGCAGTCAGTCAACAAGCTCTTGATCGACAGAGAGGCCATATTCCCGATCTCGAGTCTTACATTATCATGCGGCGCGATACCAGCGGCTGCAGACCATGCTGGGCGCTGATCGAATACGCGAACCAGCTCGCCATACCAGACGAAGTCATGGACCACCCCATCCTAGTGAGTCTGGGCGACGCCGCCAACGACCTGGTCACCTGGTCCAATGTGAGTCAACCTCATATCCTCCCTTCTGCCGATTACGATTCATATTGACGTCTTGTGTGTGCAGGACATCTTCTCCTACAACGCCGAACAGGCGCGCGGGGACACGCACAACATGATCGTCGTCGTCATGAAACAAAAGCGGGTCTCGCTCCAAAGCGCTGTGGACTTTGTCGGCGCCATGTGCAAGCAGTCGATAGATCGCTTCGTCGAGGACCGCGCCCAGCTGCCGTCATGGGGCCCCAGCATTGACAGTGCCGTCGCCCGCTACGTCCAGGGGCTGGCAGACTGGATTGTCGGGAGTCTGCATTGGTCCTTCGATTCGGGACGGTACTTTGGTGATAAAGGTAGAGAAGTCAAAGCGTCGCGCGTTGTTGAATTGCTCCCCCGGGTGCACTGATGGGGGTTACTCCCCCGAATGCACTGAACGAGGTACTCCTCTGATCTGCTTTATTGTATACGGTTTCGTCCCTGCTTTCTAATTTTTATTCCTCTATATAATTGTGTCCTGAATCATGCGCGTATACGTATCTAATGACCCTTACTTACAATTACCATCACTTACAATGACTGTTACTGACAATGACTATTACACATAAAATGATAGATACGATCCAACTGCAGTAATTCTTTTTTTTTACGAGGGATCGAAACGCGCGTCTTGCAAGTTAGGTTCAGGACTCGAGTCTTGGGTCTGTCGTCCATTCGAGATAATTTGGGAGTCCGCGAAGCAATTTCCCGACCAATCACAGGGCACAATCTCTGAGTCTGTGAGTATGTCTCACATTTGAAAGAACGTGCCCTTCGTAAAGCGCGCCGAGGCTATTGTTGAGCCACATATCCTTCTGGCCAGCGCAATACCACGGTATGACCGACGCCCCGAGGCCCGAACGACGTAACTACATACCAATCTCTCGGAATTTTTAATTTACAAGACGTACTTCTCTCTCTACTGGAGCGAAAGAAGCCATCGATTCCGGCATGAAACTCGCGCCCCGATCAAATAAAGCTTCTGAGATATGATATAATGATATTAATTATAGTATCCAAGTAGCGATGACATTAAGCTAAAGACACTGTACACTAAGCAAAGTGGCTTGAAGGTCGAAGTAGAAGGAGGTGCGTGTGTGACGCTCTATTATATTAACGAATGAACGATGCTCGTAAGCGAACGCAATAAAATGAGCGTGTAGGTTACTAGAACTCGAAAGCAGTGGTGATACAAGGGAAGGCATGGGCGGGCGATAGAATACAGACAGACAGACAGCATGTGGATTGCATGCGATGGCGGTGGTACTTTTGCTGGTCGACCTGGGCATCCGCGTATTAGTCACTAGTCGGTGTATGGTGTATGGCATAAACATCGGGGATCTGCAAGTGGGGTATGTCAAAACACACCTCGACGTTGAAAGTCTGGCGCACCAACCATGTAATACAGAGCGGCGGTAAACCTCAGGCGCGTCTAGGCAGGAGCGTGATAACGCGGTTCGCCTTGACGTCCTTGCCGCTGTTCCCGAAATACCGCGTCGACTCGAACGTCCAGTGCAAGCTGCCGACGATCCAGTTCGCGAGGCCGTCGACGTACACGGCGATCTGGCGGTCGATCTCGGGGCTCCATGACGGGAGGTTGTCGCGGTCGGCGATGAACCGGTCGATAGACTGCTTGCACATCATCCCGACGAAGTCGAAGGCTTCTTGGAGGGAGAGGCCTTGCTCACGCATGACGACGACGATCATGTTGTGCGTGTCCCCGCGGGCTTGCTCAACGTTGTAGGAGAAGATGTCCTGTTTGTGGTGGATTGTCAGTATATACCGAAACCAATATTTAAGGAGGGGAAGGAGCTCACGTTGGACCATGTGACCAGGTCGTTCGAGGCGTCTTCCATACTGCGGATGGTCGGGTGCTGCATGACGTAGTCGGGCAGATCGAGGTTGTTGGCGTACTCGATGAGCGCGTGGCACGGCCTGCAACCGCTGGTGTCGCGCCGGAGGACGATGTAGGACTCGAGGTCGGGGACGACGCCGCTCTTGCGGTCGATGGCTTGTTGGTACACCGCTGCGAAGAAGGCGTCGAAGGTGTCGATGAAGCGTTTCTGGGAGCCCTGCGATCCTGTCTGGATGTAGCGCTTCCAGAAGCTAGGTGTGGTGTCAGACTAGGATCAAATCATTGTCGGAATGCACTCACTCTTTAGTCATCCGTCCAACCTTTGCCGACACCTTGAAGGACTCGGGGTAACGCAGCGCGCCCATCACTTCGTCTCGTACACTCCGCGCTCCAGAGTTATCCATGTCGTCCGTGATATCGTCGAGGTGAAAGAGGTAGTTCATATAATCGCAACACACTTTGAGTTGCGGGTACGCGGCGTCGGGGTAGCACATTGATGTGAGTAACCCGGCCTTGAGACCGCGGAAAGCGGTGCGACCGTCTTCGTTCAGGTTACCGCCTCGGAACAGCCACCGCTCGGAAGCGACGGCGGCTTGCTTGTGGTGACGACTGATACGAAGCTTGAAGTCGCAGTGAGAGACCAAGTCGGGCATGATGATCTTGGTCGGGGCAGAAGAAGAGAACTTGTCGGTGGTGGAATGCATTATTGAGGAATCAGAAAGCGAGAGAGGGTCCTATTAGTGTAAGATGGGTACGAAACTTGAAAGAAGAAAAGCAAAGCAAAGCAGGGGACCGTATTTTCCTGTCAGTCAAGTGCGACATCTTATATACCAGCAGAGGACCGAAACAAGCGGACGTAGATCCGCATCTGGGACGGCATTGTCGGTCGAATATAGAACGCTGAGATTTGCGTGGAAACTGGAAAAGATTTGAGTATCTCCATGTTTGGGACTGAGAAGAGACTTGACGTCGCCGACTGCTTGGTCAATGCAGGGCCAGGAATGTTTCATATCTGAAGGGTCGGGGTGTGTGCGTGTACAAATCCTCATCAGATCTTCTGCGCACTTCACCGAGATCCGAATCTTCCACTTTGTCAACCTTAAATTTCTCTTCGGCCCCGTCGAATATTCTGCCTCTAACACGGCCAGCTTCGTTTTGCTGAAGGTAAGGATGCTTTCAGTGAATTCAACGATAAAATTGAATATCTTAACCAGCACATAATCGCATTTTGTGAATTTGGTTGTGGCTGAGATGACGTAACTCGGCGCCAATGCTTCCTGCAAGATCAGATCGGGACAAGGCTTCCCACCGACTATAATAATTACCGGCTCCGAAAGACAATTGACTCTAATAACGCATCACAACCCCCGGAACTTACCACTACACCGCGAACTTGGTTGTTCGTGCCAATCGCATATCCAGGACCATGGCCCGGGTAGGGATGTCACACTAACTACATTGCCGACTTGGCCTGTCGCACGCGCTCACGCCGTCTGCCACAACCACCGAGCCCGAGACACCGCATAGCCTGCGCGCGTATATATTCCAAAATGGGACAATGAAGTGATATACGAGCCTTACAAGGTACATAATCGCCAGAACAAGATGTCAGTCGCGGAAAAGCGAGGTCCAAGTTCGTACCGGCGCCATACGAGTGACCGGCTCCACACCACAATTTTTTTGCATACATCCGACATATCAAGTCTTCACTACCCCGGTGCATATTCCACTATATCATGTCGGTATATCGGAAGGCTCCGCTTAATTACTCTGGATCGCCCCTGGAAAACGGGGAATGCAGACAAGACCATCCGTCCGCAATAACACGGGCGTCCGGCGAGCTGGCAAAAAAAGCATCGTATATCCTGTGCGCACCTCAACACAGAACTGTTTCATTGTATACCATGCTGCTTCCATCGAGGAACCAAAAACCGACACAACTTCTACGCATGAACAGCTCTAGAATGAATGTAAATCCCGAAGACATGAACAGTAGGATATACACCGTAATCGGACGACCTCCATTATGACCTACTAGTGGTGATAAGCAATAAAGCCGTGACCGTACCAGACGTCACCGACCAAATATAGCTTACGGGTGATGGAGGGCACTGTCCTAGGTACCTGATCAAGCTGCGTTGATGATCCAGTCACAATCTCGCAGCCTCTGCCAGAAATTTCAAAACACTACGCGCCGCGCACTCCCAGGCACCGGACGTCCGTCTTCCTGAACGGATCTCGAGCTTGTCAAGACTATTGTTTTCAGACATCGAATCCTGACAAGCCACCACGAGAAGCCATGGAAAACAGTAGACGCCATGAGAAGTCGGAAAACAGTAAACGCCACGAGCTCTGTTAGAAGACCGCACGAGGAATTGTCCCAGCCACAAGAACGCAAGACGCGAGTCGCACAAACGTTTCTGACAGCTCGTACGTGCATGAATGGCGCCGCATAGCCGGGAAGCAAACATTGGACGCAACTTCTACGCAAGAACAATTCTAGAATGAATGTAAATCCCGAAGACGCATCAACAGCAGGATACACACCGTGTTTACACGAGAGTGCAAAGCCGTGACTGTACCAGACGTCGCCAACCAAATATAGCTTACGGGCGGGGGGGCACTGTCCTAGGTACTGATCAAGCTGCGTTGATGATCCAGCTTGAGTGTGTTTGTCACCATCTCGCAGCCACAGCCAAAAATTTCCAAACGCTACGCATCGCGCATTTCCAGGCACCGACCGGATGACAAGGATGTCAAAGGCTACTGCTTTCAAATGAAATCACGGACAAGCCGCCATGAGAAGCCATGGAAAACAGTAGACGCCATGAGAAACCATGGCAGTTTAGACGCACGAGGAATTGTCCCAGCCACAAGAACACAAGACACTAGACGCACAAGCGTTTCCAACAGCTCGTACGTGCATGAAAGGCGCCGCATAGCCGGGAGAATGGGCGCCCCAGGAGCAGAGGCGGAGGTTGCGGAGGTGAGAGGGCAGTCCACAAGTTTCCAAGATTACGAACCGGTGACCCCGGTAATCCAACCTGTAGACGCCCAAAATCCATCAAGCGGGTCACAGCATCAGACCTGGCTGTTGCATGTGGATATGGATAACCGCCACTGGAATGAAGCCTCTTGTGATACATGGACTCAAGTTGAGAGCACACTACTTCCGTTGTCGTGTTCGCTGAAGCTGCGGTGAGCCACCGGCATAAAAGTGAAAATGGTCGCACTCACAC
Source organism: Neolentinus lepideus HHB14362 ss-1 (assembly GCA_001632425.1). Classification (NCBI taxonomy): domain Eukaryota; kingdom Fungi; phylum Basidiomycota; class Agaricomycetes; order Gloeophyllales; family Gloeophyllaceae; genus Neolentinus; species Neolentinus lepideus. The sequence goes on along the minus strand of KV425570.1, from coordinate 433,932 downwards.
CGCCGGTACCTGGAGCCCAACACGCACCGATTTAAGTTATTACATATGAAGCCGTTCCGGAAACCTCTTCGTTCCGAGCGTTCTACCTCAGAAGCACGATACGCCGGCATTCATTTAGAGCTGACTCGTACCTATTCCCCATACGAGGTCCCAGCAGACATAGAGCTTCTTCAAACAGTACAATTCAAGATGACAATCGTGAGGTTGTGCCTCTGAGAAGCGCCAGCGTGACACTAATATTGATGTCACATCGACGGAGAACTGCTAGCTGATTGGAGCGTATTTACAGTGCTCAAACCGCAATGAGGGCTGAAAATAGCGCGACTGATGTTTGGTTTCCTCCAAATCACAAAACTCAGCATACCGAGATGATTCTGATTAATATTACTGGGTGCACCAGGGCCGTATATATATATCGACAGTTTGTCCCTGGAAATAAACAAATGGAAAACACGAGTGCTGCGGGAAATACGGATGCCGTTGGTGCCGGAATATTCAACCCTCAGTCACGTTTTTCTGGTACAGAGCGCCGAATTTCTGAAGGAAAGTGGTCGTTCGAGTCTTGCAAATACACTCTTTGGTTGTTCTACCAGAATTCTCTGTTTTGCTGAACGCGCAGATCTGGTGTCGAATCTCGCCAGACTAGTTGGGATATTCGATCTTGATTGAGCTCATGAGCCCCCCTTCCAAAGCTTCTCGAGTCCAAACCATCGATCACCTTGCTGCTACTCCTTCTTACAAAGACTTTCTGAACTGCTACTTACTGCCGCTCAAACCATGCTTGATATCCATGCCTGAAGCATTGCTTTGGAGCGCGTCGCAGCGCTGGCTGAAGCAAACTGATAAGGGACCGGCACCGGACATCGATAGTCTCGAGCAGGCGTTCCCGGATAGTACTCAAGTGGAGGTAGCGTTCTGCGAAGAGACAGACGAATGTGGCGGGCAGAGGCGAGAGCGCATGTCCTTCTCCGAGTTTGCTGCGCTCTGGCGGGAAAGCTCCAGAGCCAAGCTGTATCTCAAAGACTTCCACTTTTGCATCGCTGGGCAATCTGCTGCTGCGTATCGCACTCCGGAGATCTTCTGGGACGACTGGCTCAATAGCCACTCCATCTCCACTTCAGGAGGAGCCGACGATTTTCGGTTCGTCTATCTCGGGCAGGACGGTTCTAGCACGAACTTCCATCGGGATGTGTATGGCAGCCATTCGTGGAGCTGCTCGCTCGCTGGTATCAAACGGTGGAGGTTTTTAGCTCCAGAGTATACGCACCTCGTTCGTGATGAAACGACTGGCGACATGCCGGCAGGAATCTTCTCGCCGGAGATGGAGTCTCGATATCCGCATATCGCGGAAGCAAGAGAGCGGGTGCTGACTGTCTGGCAATATCCAAACGAAGCTATCTTCGTCCCATCAGGTTGGCTTCATGAGGTCCGTATTGCTGGCAATATGAAAGATTCCTATTGACTTGCCCTCTCTTCCAGGTCAAGAACTTTGGGTAAGAGTTTCAAGAACATAAACGAGAACATAGCTTAATAAATTCTCCTGCAGTGAAACGTTGTCTGTCAATCATAACTGGGCTAACGCGTCATGTCTTCGTTGTATGGCCAAGGCCCTGGAGGATGAAGTGCATCTCGGGCATTTAGCCTTGGACGGCTTCGATTTAGGATCGCCGGAAGAAGTGGCTGTCTTGGTCCAAGATTTGACACTTCGAAACTTTGGTTGGGGTTGGAAAGAGTTCTTCGAGATGATCAAGTGGCGATATGTGAGCGCCTGCCAGGACACTCCCCCTCCAGTCCATATTAAGAAAGAGGTTGCTTGGAAAGAGGCACCTGACGATCTCCGACCTTCGCCCAGCGTGGAAGGACACATTGTGTTACAGGTCGTTCAAGACTGGCTACATAGTAATGACAGCGAGTACCTTCCCGAAGCAAGAGCTACGGCTGAAGAGGTTCTGAAACATATCCAACATTGAGAATGTGCTTGTCGGTATAGGCATACCTGACGTAGTGTCCTTCGTAGCTTGGTTTTATCAGACATCTGAAACGGCATTCCGGGCAATTTTACACGGCATACGTTCCATGTCAGACACCCTGCACATACGTGCAGCCGGTGACTTATCTCAGATTGCACACTAGGCTCGGCTAAGCGCAGATCCTGCAGAAGCTCCGTATGTACTCTTACATTACCGTAATCTATCCAAGGTACGGATAGACACATAACGTCCTCGATCCAACAATCTTGCTCCCGCCATAACCTATTATGGCACTACGTCACGTACCGGAAGGTGGGGGCCTCCAAATCCAGTCATCATCAGCACAGCACCCATGATGCACAAGGATCACACTCACCTTGTCCGCCAACTCGCTCGTATCGATCTTGGTGCTTGGGGTGACCTTGCCGTACACGCGATCTCGGCGACGATTTTCCAACTTGTACGAAATCTGTGGCGCAGCGCTATCGATGACAGTACGCAGCGATTGATGAAGAAGACGTACATGTAGCACAATACAAATGACAGCGGCCAGCCACTCTAGCGCGCAAGTGACTGAAAAAGTGTTAGTACCAATGCGCCATGTGGAACCATTAGCTTGCGATCCTCACCAGCAAATCCTTTTCTAGAAATCCAGCTAGTTAGCTCTGAAGAATCGAAATATATCCATCTAGCCTCTTACATGTATCGTGGCCCCTCGGTAGCTGGATAGATATGGGAGCCCAGGACACTCCCGCACTGGCCGATGGCCATAAACATTGGGATACCCGTTGCCTTCTTTGTCTCAGACCCAAGATTATGGGCGACTGTGTGAGCAAGATTAAACGCCGGTTATCAGATCCGAAGAAACAAGCAACATACACCAGGCGATAATGATGCCGACTGTTGTGTATGTCCCACTAGTAATACAGAAGCAAGCAAAGTATCGAACATGTATATTATCGGAAACAGTCAAGAGTAGACTGTGGTCATGAAGGTGAGGGATGAATGACTCCGAAAAACCGTGTTGATTCCGACTTACATGTATCCTATACCCCCAATACTAGATGCTGCCGCCATGAAGAGCCCTCTGCTTTGTACCCGGTCCGATCTGTAAGACAGGAGCACCAAAACAACCGCTGCCACCGCGTACGGAGGAACTGTCAGTAATTGTGCGTTTGCGTTTGCTGCGGACAATAACGTCAATATGCCTGCTGATAGCCGTATTTCTCAGCGACTCACTGTAACCGAATGTTTTAATGATTGTAGGTAGAAAAGCGGAGATCGCCGCGAGAGCACAATTAAGCCCAAAATAAATGACACCTCCGAGATAGATCTGTGGTTGCGTTGGTTACTGGATGTTACACGATCCCTATTCGTCTTACCCTCCAGTCTCGCAGAGCCATAAAGATGTGTTCTATGGAGGCACTTGTTACGATCTGAATTTCGGTCTTCTCTCAACGTGACGTACTTTGGTTCACCGTCAGACCAACATCGCCAGAGGAGTCCCTATTCATTCTTTCCACTGCTATTTGCCGCTCCTCAGGTGTGAATACCTTGGACATCTCAGGTCTGTCGGGAAGGAAAAACATCGCTCCCACTCCGAGTAACACGGACGGGATACCCTGATATATCATAATCAGCATTGCAATGGCGCGATCACTGAGACACATCTCTAACCTCGATGATGAACAAGAGTCTCCAGTTGGATATTGCTGCATTTGCATGTTGAATACCGAATGCGATGATTCCGCCAAACGCGCCCGCTACTGCAGCGAAACCAAACCAGTACGCCATCCTTAGGCCCATTTCTTCTTTTGTGTAGAAGAGGGCTGTACTCGTGCATCATCAATAATGCAGGCGAAAGTGTATCAAAACATGATACTTACAGAAATAGAGCGGGATACCGGGTCCGAATCCCGCTTCAAAGAAACCCATCCCTATTCGAGCGACGATTAAGCCGGAAGTGTCAAAACCAGTCGACTGTGCGAGTGAGCGACGATCAGTGAAGTCTTAAGCGATGCGTATCACTCATACCATTAGCGTCGAGCATATCCCCCACCCTATAGCAGTACATGCCAACCATACACGAGAAGGGAATAGCTTTGAAACAATAGTTGCTGGAATTTGACATAGGATCTAATAAGCATCAATAGTTATATGAGCCCTGAAACTGAGAGATTCAGCTCCGAGAGAACATACATAAGAGAAGAAGAATGCGGAGTTGACCCAGTCGAATAACGTTCCCGTCGGATCGCCATGTAAGGTATCTTGAGGTAAGCCTTGTAGACGCGCGTTGCCCAGGTTCGTTCTGTCCAGGTCTATTGGTTTCAAATATCATTAAGCATCCGGGTCAATGGAGATCTGCAGCACTCTTCGTACTTACAGGCAAAGAGGTACAGAAGGCATGCAAAAGGCAGGATCCTGCGGTCAAGCTTGCGTACTAAGCGACGCTCCTCTGGGGAAAGTTCGTCTCCAGCGTCTCTGGGAGCAGCGTTTTCGCGTGCCTCAGCCACGGTCTCGACATCCAGGACACCTTCTGGCTTCTCCTGTTTACCGAAAGCATCTTCATACTTGTCTGAGCGATCCGACATAGTGAAGGCCAAGGCCAGACGCGCAAGCTGCCAACCGGGAGATGTAGTCGTCTCACCGATCATAGTATATTTTTATACGAGTATTGCGTAAAGCCAAAGTTTCGGCCCTCCCCGGGAGCCCATTGACGCTCGAGTGCCATGATACAATGCAATGAACAGACCCTTGTGACTGCCGTCAGCTGTTAAATGAGAAAAGCAGACATTCTCTGGTTATAAGTGTGTCGTCAGGTGAGTAGCTCGATCTAGCGGAGTGCGGGGTAATAGGGTCCGAGGTTGGCAGATTTGTCGGGGATAACTGATTGTATCAGACACACTGTGGGGCATGTCCCTGGACGAACCGTACTATTCAGACATCTCTGGCAGTAGTCGTACAGCGCAAGGTAGACAGATCGAGTAAAGTGATACCATGCAGGCCTGGAGATGGAAGGTGCAGAAGATCACAAGAAGATCAGTATCAGTCGTGGTACACCAGAGACATCGTTTCCCGTGAGCCTGGATATGCAGTACCGATTGATCCAAGTTTCGTTGCATTGCACGAACACTAGGCCGGATCACGTGGCCGCTCAAGTCCAGGCTCCACGTGCCACTGATCTCAGACAGCCACATGCCATGCTGCATTCATTGCCCACTTCTGGAGATGTCTTTGGGTTATAAAAACCCATAAGGCAAGAAATCACTTGGATTCTCAGTAAATATATGCAGAACTGAGATTGCTTTGCATCGGTGCATGTGCCACATTGTGGCACATTGGGCTTATTTGTGATTTTGATAAATTTCTTCATCTTATGAGGTCAGATCTCACTATCCCAATTCTCAGTCCATGGGTGATCCCAGTCACAATATTCAAATACTGCCAAAATTGGCCACAGTCAGATTGGCCCAAGTGGATCTGACCTCCCTTGGGTTGAGCATGTGGTGTCACTTGGTGCCTGTTGCATTGATAGGCCTCAGGTGCCACTAGCCTCTGAAAATGCATTTTCAGTGTTTCTAATGACTTCTCAGAGCACTCCACCACTTCCATTCACCTCTGACACATCTCCATGCTCCGATGTACTTCATATCTGAGCTCTGAGCCATACGCCTGCTACAACCGACACACTTCAACATTGCACCAAGTTTCAGTACTTCACCACCACATCCTCGGAGATCCTCGGAGCCTTTACTGTATGCTGAGATGACCAAGTGACCCTTATGCACCTCAAGAGCAGCACCGACATTATCAGCAGACCTCCTACGTGCTCCAGAACATCACCATGTGGACGTTGCAAGGCTAGTCAGCATTCAGGACCTTTGGAACCCCCTGACGTCAGCAATTTCATGACACTCAGCACTCTCGGCACCTCTATTCTGAGCTTATCCATGCCGAGTTGACTGTATCTAGTCTCCCTTATGCACTTGCGATGATCCTATCCTCTGTTCGACCATGCAGCACCTCCGAGTTGATTGGATGCACTGAGTTCAGGTGCTGCGGGCCCTTCTTGCTGCTCCAATGCTATCACAGACCTTTGTCGACTATCCTTACAATGTTCAAGATGTGAGTCAGCTCATACAAGTCATTCGTGGGTGCCGACACTTCAGATGGAGCATTTTTGGAAGGTTTTCCTTCAGACTGGTTGTTTCTAAGGCACTGAGTGTATTTTGGAATGACAGCAGTACTTGGTGATATGCACAGACACACGACGAAACCCACAGAAATGAGACCTAAAGCAAGACACAACCACAAAGCAAACACCAACGCCCTTGGTGTCAGATGGCTGTGAGGCCCGGGGTAAGGAAGGGTAATATAGTTCGGAGGGGATGGGTGTAGGTGAGACATATAGTTGGGGCTAAAGGGAGGTTGGCACCAAGTTGCTACCTGGTGGCAGTCTGAGGGTAGAAGGCGACGCTATGTGCTAGGTAGCGCTATGTGCACGGTGCTGTGCAGGCGCTATACGAGACTCCTGCTCGGCGCTGTATGGTCTTTGGTGCTCTATAGGGGAGCACTACTTGTAGTTGCTATCTCTAACTTGGACGTATATAGACTCTGGTTAATATGACAATACAGTGCACGAGGCTGTCTAAGAGAGAGAGACTTGTAAGGGGTTGCTTATGATCAGCGACGCTATGCTGGTATACTCTGTTGCTATCTCTGGGTGAAGTCAGAGGTATGCAAGAGTACCTAAACATGAGTCGCAAGACAGACTTAAAAGAAAACTCTGATGCGAGACTGAAATCTGAAGAGTGTGGTGAAGATAACTTTTTGTACAAACAATAGAGTAATGTCTTAAATACGAGAGAGTGACTGCTCTATGTCCAATTCTATCTACCTACTACCGCGAGTCATACCTCTGCTCAGCCTCACATCCATACGACTTGTACTGCCTTGCTCCTAATCCACATGCGATCCTTGACCAGTACCCCTTGTGACTGAGTCTAGCACACGTGCCACTCCGCAGTCGGGAGCCAGTTGGGTGCGTCGTGACTTTGCGTTAGAGTGCGCCTACTTGATGATCTGGTGGTGGGCTATGCTGGCATGATCCTGCCGAAAGAGGGATAAAGGGCGGGGCCGCTTAATGGTGTGGCGGTGTCGTGATAGCCGCAGTTGTGCCATGTGTTGATGTGCACTGCACGCATAAGGAAAGTCACGCCAATAGAACTAGCACTGATCTGATGCAATGGTGGGCTGTACGCCATATGGAAAGGCACCCTGAGACACTGCCTCAGTTCGGTCCGCAGTAACAACACCAGGCGATGCATGCCGAAATGCTGATGACTTGACTGAATGATGTTCAGCTGACCGGGCTACCGAGGAGCCGCCCTCAGTGCTCCGAGGAGCCAAGAGCCTTGTCGCTGGGGCATAGGGTTGCTAGTGCGCAGAGTACTGACAGTGCACTATTGAGTCACTAAGTCGCCGTTCCCACAAAGCATGCGGAATCACCCTAAATCACATTTTCTGGGGTCAGAAGCCAATGGGGCCTATCATCGGTTAGGTGTATCGCATGCTGTGGCGGTATGTTTTCAGACGTATATTCTCATTTGTTGCATATGGCACGATTTGATAGATGAAGGAGCTTCAGACTAAGTAGATTTTGGACGTTTGGGTTACTTAGTACTTTAGACACCCTGTATTCTCAGACACCCATCAGATCATTCTGGACCACCATATGGGTCACCATTGAATTTACTTCACCTTTCACATCTCAAAGTCTCACTGCACTCGAAATTGTGTTCTAGTCGGCCTCAGCGTGAGGTCTTGCATTTGCGTTGTGTCTTATTGTCTCCATTGCATTCTTACTGTGTTTTACTGCATCCACGTTGCGTTCTATTGCATCCTAGAGTCCTCCAGCATGGAGGAACCTTCTGAGCTATTGTCTTTCACCCTTCTGAGTCCTTCTGATGGACAGCTGGTCTTTCCCAGTACTGAATACCCTCTGAGAAGCACCAAGTCAGCACCGAGAAGTGTAATTTCAGAGTTTTAGAGAGTTAGGAGTTGCATAGTGTCTGGGTGGACTCACAGGAGATATATGGTGCCTTCCATTGTGTTGTTTTTCATCCCTCACCTCCCCTGAGCTTTACCTTATTACCCTTCTACTGCCAACACTATTAGATGGAGTTCCCTCCGCATTTTCTAGGTGTTTTTGGTGGTTGTTGTATGTCTTAGCCTGTCAGCATATCTCAGTTTCTCTGTAGCTATTTGATGCTCAGTATCCTCGTTAGGTTTCTAATGCACCCACCACTACCCTATGTGATTCTAGTGTGATCAGTGTGGCCGAGTTTCTATGTAGCAGGTTGTGGCTTGCATCACATCAGCATCTTGAGGCCCACAACCATCCCAACACCACGAAATAATAGTAAGTCTTGCTCTACAATGATTTCACATCCATCCTGCCCAGCCGCATTTTATCCTCATTCTACATCTGTCCAGTGGTGGTCTGCCAGTGCTATTTGCTCAAATTTCTAGCTTGGTCAAGTTGCAAGTAGATATGAGCACATGTCTTTGCTGAGCCTCGAGTACATGTGACTAGATGCAAGCACATGGGCATGCGACACCTTCAGACACATCATTTATCCATGGCTCTGACTAGATGCGTCTACCTGGTGTATTCTTAGCTAGACTATAATCTCGTATACCTGTGCCTGGTTTCAAACACATTATTATTGGCTTCGTTGGTCTCTTCAGCTTCAGTTGCAGTCAGAAATGTGCTTAGTCCAACTTGGACTGAGTTTTAATAATTCAGACTCCAACCACCCTGGCACCACTTCCTCACCCCCCAATTGATATATATATCTGACCACCATCGATGTCCCACTCTCTCTGTCTCTCACCCCCACTTAATCTTTGTCCTCATCATCTACAGCGAGCTGCAGCCAACACCAGCACATATATCTCCAGATTCAATGTCTTTAATCCATCTTCCAGCCTTTGCCAGAGCTTGAGTGAGTGTGAGGTGTTGTTGCCCTTTGCCTCCATCTTTTTCAAAGAGCTTGACTCAGTATATGTGCATCCCCAAACTCCTTCAGTGTTGTAAGTCCTGCAGTTGCACCTCACTGACTGAGTTAAGGCTGCCTGCAGGTCGATGTCATGTGCTGTGGCTATGTACACAAATCTGTTGACAAGCAGTTTGCACTGCAAAATGCTGAGATGTGCAGTACCCTTCATCCTGTCAGCAACCCCCCTGCTCACCCTTTCACACCCACAGCACAACAGCAATGCTCCCCCCCCAAGTTGAACATGACCTCCTCTTATGGGCCTTGAAGCATGACAGCCACTGGGTGCCGCACCTTCTATGCGCATACCAAACTCTGACCCACCTCAACCTTGTGATGGACTATGCAGAGCATATTCAAGTCGAGCCCACTCTCACACAATCCAACATGTGCTAGTGAGCTCACCAAATTGTCAGTGCAATCCACTAGTGCCACTTGCAGGCTTTGTTGACCATCTATCTATCTATGCACATGCTGACTCCTGCATCAAGCCACAGAACTTTGTCCTTGCCTCCTCCACATGCTTGCAGCTCATTGACTTTGGCTCTGCTCCTTCCCCGTGTGGATGGAAGCCAGCATGTGCCCCAGCACTACTGCCTCATCCCATGTAACTACATCTCACCTGAAATCCTCATGGCGCATGAGCAGGCCATCATGGCACTTGACACAGATGGCAAGGGTGAGGGTGATGGGTACAGGCATGAGACAGACTGGTGAGGCTCAGGTGTGATGCTGTATGAGATAGTAAGGCATACTCTACATTGTTATCATCTCACTGCTGCGCAGGCCAGTTATCTGTGCTTCCTTGAGAGCCTGTTTTATCAATTAATAATTTAATAATTTATATATATTTGATATTTGTTAATGATATGGATAATGCAAATCTAATCCTCGTTGCCTTGCAGAGGTACACAGTGTGATGATTAGCCAAAAAGCAGCAGCCTCAAAGATGGGGCTGCCCAATTTTTTGTGATTTTGCCCAATGAATAGTTAATACATGAGGTAATATACCACAAATCAACAGAAAGGGAGGGAAGGGCGGGTAACTGCACATATGCATCACTGGGAGGACAGCAATGGAATACATCAGACATAGAAGGGATGTGGCATGAGTGCGGCTCTACACACCTGGGAGGACAGCAAGTACACATCAGAGAGAGAAAGGTGAGACCCTTTTCTCAATGTCCTGTCCCCCAGGTATGTGCCCCTCCTATTGAGAGTGTCTCAGTCTGAGATACGCAGCAGGGCCAGCACAGGATACGGCAATGGCATGAGGATGCCATGTGAGGTGGTCTGCAATTGAGGCAGCTCCTCGATTAGACTCACTTAAATCCATTTTTAACTACAACTAATCCTCATCGCCTCACAGAGGTACACAGTGCAATGATTAGCCAAAAAGCAGCAGCCCCAAAGATGGGGCCACCCAATTTTTTGTGATTTTGCCCAATGAATGGTAATAGTGCTAATAAAAAGGAGATTGGAAAGAAGGGTTGATGTAGGGGAAAAACATGAACAACACCGGTTAGAAGTAGTACAACATCATAGTGAGGGAAAGTCAAAAAAGAAATTGGCATGGGGCATGTGTACATGCATGCCTAAGCATATTGTACATGATTGAACAACTTGTGAGAAGGGAGAGAGCACACAAGCAGGGTGCAAATGAGAGGAGAGAGAGCACACACAGCAGGGTGCAAAGACACAGGGCAACAACATTGCATGTTGGAGTGGAGCACAAAAGCATGACAGGGTGCATGGGAGACCAGAGTTGGTGGAGGATGTTGTTATGTGCCATGCCCACTGAATATGAATGCTTGGAGCAGGATGGGGTGTTTATGGACATATGCTTCCCAGGCGCTGGAGGACCAGCGTCCCATATGATGGATGTTCTCTGGTGACACACCATTCATGGTGAGTAATGTGGCACCACTGCAGCACAGAGCATGCCCAGTCATCTTGGGAAAGAAGTGCTGGAGCTACCATATGAACCAATCACAAACTGGTACAGAGCCATCATCTTGTAACCAGAGCTGTGGGTGGTAGGAGGTTGGCAAGCTGTCATGGGATCGAAGGTAATACTTGAAAATCTGAACAGGATTGGGCTCATTGTTAGATGATTGTACCAGTATGACATTGCTTTTGAACAGGTTGGTCTTGTGGGTTGGCAGAGTGAAACAATAGTCTGATCCATCAATAGCCACTGTGTTCCATGGAGACATCTTCCAAAAATCCCTCAGTGCTGGGTTATCCAGGGAAACAAGTTCTCCAAGGCTCATCAGAGCATGAAAACCCGTGAATAAAAGAGTGAGAAACAGCTTGTCGTTATGCCCATTTGATAGATGTAGGGTATCATAGATCACCTGCATGTCAGCCAATGAGATGGGCTGAGCACATGAGACAGGCTGGCTGTAGTGCCATTTGCAACCACAAAGTGTCCGCAACACCAACTGAATCTTCTGGACTTGTTGCACTTCCGGGAAGTAAGATTCAAGCCCACTACAGATTCAGGAGAGATAGGAGTCGACAGACTGTGGCTTGATATGGGCAGGCATGTACATGACATAGAAACTAACCAGTGACAGGCTACAACACACAACAACCACCAAAAACACCTAGAAATATGCAGAGTGAACTCCGTCTAATAGTGTCAGTAGTCGAAGGGCAGAAGGGTAAAGCTCGGGGGAGGTGAGGGAAGCAAAACAGAACACTAAATGGCACTGTATATCTCTTGTGAGTAGACCCGGACACTCTGTAACACTTCTAACTCTCTAACTCCCTTGCTGAACGTGTCTCAGTGCTGACTCAGTGCTTCTCAGAGGGTTCTCAGAGCCGGGCTAGACCAGCTGTCCTTTTGGGGGACTTGGACGATGATCGGACGATAGTTTGACAGGTTCCTCCACGTCGGAGGACTTTGAGATGATAAACACAGAGATAAATGCTAGACCTCATGCTGAGGTCTTCTTAGAATGCAATTCAGATGCAATGAGGCTTTGAGATGTGAGCTGTGAGGTAAAATTCACTGCTGGAAATGAATATACAGGACACCTAAAGTACTAAGTGACCCGAAGTCTAAGAAACTGCTAAGTCCGAGATAACCTAATGCTCCATATGTCTACAATCAGAAAATACAACCAAAAATGTGCTGCCGAGTCTTGCTAAACTCCCAAGCTGCTCGCCAATCGTCCACCGCATACCACTCTCATTCTGAAGCACTCTAGGCAGGTCAGGAACTGCCATCTCAGGGAAGATCCTTCCATCTTGAGCCCGTACAGTGCCCCAGTGCGATTTGATGACTCGTGCTTGATGATAATCGACTTGAACTTGATAAGGAGGGATGACCAAGTGTTGCGATGGCATCGGACTGCAACGGGGGCCCACGGCATCCTATTGTATGGCAGCCAATGAATGCCAAGGTATTGCGAGGTCAAACGGAAGGTAAGATCAGCTGGCATGCATCAGGAAGGCCGATATGAGTGACTCAGCATGTATCGATGCTTGATAGATGCACCGAGTGCTGTCATTCGTCACTGTGGGGTGGGTAGGCTGAGTTCCAGAGGTTCCAAGGATTGTTGTGTCATATGGAAGGGGCAGGGCATTGAGTAAGCGCTGCCAATGCCATCAGTTCTGTCATCCGAGCACATAAGCAACATTCGACAACCTCGGAGTATCCTGAGTCATCAAATAGAGTCCATTCTATAGCACTGGCAGGCATGCAGCACAGCGAAGTGTCCAATACTCGGTGGTGACATCAGTATCCGGAGGTGCACGTCCTCGGGGATCACCAATGTATTGAGTCGTAGCTCAGTGAACGCTCAGAGATACGTCGGTGGTTTTGACACTTTCTGCACTGTGTCGAACACACCAAAAACACATTTTCAGAGGCTAGCGATGCTGGAGGCCTATCACCGGCTCAATTGGAAATGAATGCATCTTGCAGAATTTTATGTAGGAGTTGAGAGCAGATGTATAGGATAACTTGGAGCTTTGATTGAGTGCAAAGCTGAGAGCAACAGACCACTCATAGCACAGTTGCTCAATTGTCCAGGCCTTTCAGTTTGGTTGCCTGGATGTGGAGGAGATTGTTATCATTGTTGCGCTGCCCCCAGCACATCCTGCGGGGGCTCAAAAGAGAATATTTGAAGTTGTGGTATGAGCACCAAAGCAGCATCATTGTTGAAATGAGATAAAGCATTGGCAACTGTGTTTTGGATGTCAGGAATATGTGCCACCCATAACTGCATATCGTTGTCAAGCAAGATGTCAACCGAAGATATCAATATACGATTGTATTCAGGAAGTGCATGCAAACTGTCAAAAATGGCAACTGTGTTCTAGTTCTCGGTGAAGATGAAGACTTTGGTCAGTCGCAGTTTGAGAGTTGCAGCATGGTGCAGCACAGAGCATACAGCTAGAGCTTTGAAGAAAAAGATGTGCCCTCCTTCAACCTGAGGTTATAGTGGAGACTGGAATCCAATAGAGAGACTTGGGAACCAAAACCCCATCCCCATGCCTGAGGCATCAATGTAAGCAACAAGAGCCTCAGGGTGGTCTGGTCCCCAAAGACATGAACAGCAAATATGGATACCATCTGACTGGGCCACATGTCGTGCAAGCCACCCAAGCTCAAAATGCATAGGGTTGTTTATGTAAATAGCGAGGTTCTGTTTGTCTTTGCCTGCCATATTTGTGTACGCTGCACAAAGCAATGGTTGTAACAAAGGGAAGACATTGAATGCCCAGTTCGCATACCCTGTCAGCTTCTGGAATTCATGCAATGTGTGTCGCTTTCCACCTGGAGGGATGTCGAGGAAGGAAATGATATACTCAAGGAAGAGTCATTTGCTCTTGGCTGGCAAGGTGACCATCATAGCATTTGCATCAACTTCAAAGCCAATGATAATGAGTTTGGGTCCATACTCCTGTTTCTTCTCTTCATGAGGCAGACCTATCTCATCCCATAGCTCAAGCAACTTTGTCTGCTTGCGGGGATAATAGACACTATAAGGTGTGTAGTACTTGACATTCCCCTCCAGCTTGAAGCCAAAGGAGTCATCAACATATCCAAAAATGTCATCTAGGAGCTTGACAAATGTCACCACCCACAAAACCAATGCAAAGAAGGTGACCCAGATCATGAACGATCCATGTGCACCAAAGTCATTGCACTGGTTGACATACTGCTCATTATCAACTGTTATGATCTGCTTGATCTGCCATCTGGGATGCATCGGTAGACACCTGTAGGCCTGAGACACATCTGATTTGAACAGCACCAGACATGCTGTAGGATTCTGCACTCAGAACCACAACAGAGCCTCACCCAAAGCATGCATACCATTAAGGTGAAGGCCTGCAATAGCCTGTTTCATGATCACTGAATTTGGAGCATAATCCCCAGCACTCATGTTGATGACAAGCCTCAGACAGCCTGAGTTTAAGGGTGGTTTAGGTACAGTGTGAATTGGGATGTTGTACATGCCTGGGAGGAGGTGCTTGCCAAAAGATGGTGAATACCACTCCTGTTTAACTTTGTCATCATGCTGCTCCCTCATAAATTCTGCCTGCTGCTCATCTTTAGGCCCTCCTACACTGTTGTCAAAAATATCAGGATAGTGGTCTGGGAAGGCATTGGCATAGGACCAGAATCCCTCTTGGAGACCCTTGCAAACCAAATGCACAAATGGTTGGTTGGGATGATTATGGACAAGGTTCTCGAAGACAGCAACCTTGATAGGTGTGATGATTTTGAACAGGTGGGCATGTGTCGTCAACATCTGGGTTACAGCATCATTCTGCAACTCTTTCTCAGGCACGTCCAGTAGTGGTGCATGAAAGAAAGTATCTGCTATTGCCTGACTACTCCCAGAGTCAGCAGAACCCCACATCATGTCTTGCACATAGTGCAGGTTACTTTCATTCAGTACCCCAGACACATTCCAGTCAGGTGTGGGATCCACTCTGGCAAACTGAGCAGATGTGTCGATAGTGACAGTTCTGGGAAGTTGTTGGGCACTCTCCTTTGTTCCATCGCTGATATGCTATGTGTGCGGTGACAGGCTACAACACACAACAACCACCAAAAACACCTAGATAATGCAGAGGGAACTCCATCTAATAGTGTCAGTAGTCGAAGGGCAGAAGGGTAAAGCTCGGGGGAGGTGAGGGAGGCAAAACAGAACACTAAATG
>KV425570.1:400040-414394 GCA_001632425.1 Neolentinus lepideus HHB14362 ss-1 | reverse complement strand
CATTAATACATTACGCTTAAAACATTACTGGGTATTGCATAAGGGTTTGTTAAAATATTAGACATGTAATACATTATTATTACAGAACCGGCTGGATAAACGCAGAGGTAAATGCAAGACCTCACACCGAGGTCTTCTTAGAACGCAATTCGGACACAATGAGACTTGAGATGTGAGCTGTGAGGTAAAATTCGCTGCTGGAAAGGAATATACAGGAAACCTAAAGTACTAAGTGACCCGAAGCCTAAGAAACCACTAAGTCCGAGATAACCTAATGCTCCATATGTCTACAATCAGAAAATACAACCAAAAATGTGCCGCCAAGTATTGCTAAACTCCCAAGCCACTCGCCAATCGTCCACCGCATACCGCTCTCATTCCGAAGCACTCTAGGTGGGTCAGGAACTGCCACCCCAGGGAAGATCCTTCCATCTTGAGCCCCTACACCGCCTCGGTGTGTTTTGATGACTCGTGCTTGATGATCATCAACTCAAACTTCATAAGGAGGGCTGACCGAGTGTTGCGATGGCGCCGGACTGAAACGGGGGCCCACGGCTTCCTATCGTACAACGACCAATGAACGCCGAGTTATTGCAAGGTCAGACGGAAGGTAAGATCAGCTGGTTTGCGTCAGGAAGGCCGATATGAGTGACTCAGCATGTGTCAGCGCTTGATAGATGCACCGAGTGCTGCCATTCGTTGCTGCGGAGAGAGTAGGCTGAGTTCCAGAGGTTCCAAGGATTGTCATATCGTATGGAAGAGGCAGGGTGTTGAGTAAGCATCGCCAATGCCATCAGTTCCATCATCTGAGCGCATAAGCAACATTCAACAACCTCGGCGTATCCTGAGTCATCGAATTGAGTCCCGGTATAGCACCGACAGGCATGCAGCGCGGTGAAGTGTCCACTGCTCGGTGGTGATGTCAGTATCCGGAGGTGCACATCCTCGGGGATCGCCGATGTATTGAGTCGTAGCTCGGTGAACGCTCGGTGATTCATCGGTGATCTTGGCACTTTCCGCATCGTGTCGAACACGCTGAAAATGCATTTTCAGAGGCTAGCGATGCTGGAGGCCTATCATCCTCCCCCATACTTAAATCCTGACTGTCCTCAGTCATCGTCTTCATCACCCCTCCCTTGCTTTACTCCTCAGACTCCAGCATGGCTTCTCCTCCTCCCTGTCGTACTTGGGCCGAGCTTGTTACCGCCGTTGACGAGGTTGTGTCCATCCCTGATCGAGACGCCGCCCTATTCGCCGTCGGCGTGGACCTTATCCCCACCGCAGTAAGTCGCTATGCGCGACACTACTAGTTCCTGCTAACTCCGGCGGCCTCTAGATCAGGTACATTTCCACTGTGATGCCAAGTCAGCAGCGCGCGCACCTGCAGCTGATCCACTGCCTGTTCTCGCAAAACTTAAATTCGGACCTCATGGCCGAGGCCATTCTCAACATGCCTGTCCTCAATCTGGCGCATTCTGTTGTCTCCGATCGTCCTCCACCTGGTGAGCCCTGCCTTTGCCATGGTATACAGCCATCCTAACCCTCTCTCTAGTCGCTCCGTCTCGCTCCTCGGCGCCCACTGCTGCGATGCCCAAGCCTCACCCTATACCGTGACCAGTGGTGAAGCCCACCCGCTCTTCTGGCGGGGCTTCTGATACATCGACAGTCTGCCCACGTCTGACGCCCTATGTGGAGATACCGCCAATGAAGGTCGAAAGGTCAGGAAGAGTCCAACCGGAGTCACCGAAGGTTGAGATGAAGCGAGTAGAGTCGCCGAGACTTGATAGAAGGCCGGTGGAGCCGCCAAAGACGGAGATGCAGTCCCGAGTTGCTCAGACTCAGTGGGCACTGACTGACGGTGCATCGAGGGTATGTCGCTCTTGTCTTCGGGTTTAGGAGATGAAATGACTTGGTCCAATTTAGTGTGCGCGCTGCATCAAGGAGGGCTGCCAGTGCCTCATTCGGGTTGGTGGTGGTCCAGCGCATGCGTGCCAGAACTGCCACACCTCCAAGGTGAAGTGCGAGCGCTTCGTTCTGCAACCCAGTACGTCTCTAGCTCCGTAGCATGCCGCCTAAATGCTAATCGGCATATAGTACTGGCGTCGAGGTCTGCCACCACAGTCACAGTAGTTCCATCGCCGCCGTTGCCTCTTGTTCAGCCTGTACGCAAGCGATCTCATCTGGCTTCTGACGTCGATGACACGACTAGCGCCGGGACTGCACTGGCAATCTCGTGCACTCAAAGCGGGTCCTCTTCGAGCTCCAGCTGTAAGTCCCTTCTCTTCCCGATGTGCGTGGGGACTTTAGCTCATTCCTCGCTCATCCTAGTCCGGATGACACCGATGTCGCCTCCCTACCTCGACCCTTGCATCACGCACCTAGAGCGTGATATGGCGAACTTGCATCAATCGCTCAAAGACCTCCATGGGATGGTGCAAGACATGGCGGTGACGCAGAAGGCTGGGTTTGAGAGGCTGACGGCGCAAGGCTGACCTCCTAACCTTCCTAGGGCCTCCGCTTCAACTTCGGCCAGGGTGCAGCTGCCGCCGCAACCCCTCTACAAGGTGCCGGCTCATCCGACTGCGCCTGGTTTGGTTGTGAAGGTGGCCTCGTCTTCAACGCCGAGTGCTGCTGCCGCTGTGGAATCAGAGGATGAGTCTGATGAGGAGGAGGTGAACGATGAGGAGGATGACGAGGACTATGGTGAGGTAGATGAGGGCCCTTCGGCAGATGCGGCGTAGGCTCAGCGGTCGGTGTATGGTCGGTAATGCTTCCTTGTACTTGTATTCATTTTGCATTGCTTGTTGTGGATGCTCCGGGGTTGGGTAGTACTTTTTGTACAAGTAAAATCGTGAATAAAATGTCTGTGTGACTTGAATTGTGAGGATTCTTTTAAAATCAATAAAAAAAATAGTGTTTGAAATGAAAAGGAAGGGTTGGACTTCCAAAGTGTTTTTTTTTTGAAACTCGAAAAATCTCGTTGAAAGGCATATAAAGAAAACTGCCAAAAATGCTGAAAATAAAGGTGAAAATGGTTAGCTGAATATAAGGGTGTTCTCCTCCCCCATACTTAAATCTGAACTGTCCTCAGTTCGCAAGACAACATAGAATCGCCGAGAAAATGATATCCCAACAAGAAAATAAAGCAAGTTCAAAGGGATGGGTAAAGAAATGATGAGGAGAGAAATGATTAGGCTCATCTAGACCTCCGCTTCATTATCGGCATCGTCGCCCTGTTCATCGGCGTCCTCCATTTCACGTATATGGTCGGGTCCAATGTCGGTGAATTCGTCGGGAATCGCAATTGCCATTTGTGCAAAGTAGGGAATGACTCGGAATGCCATGAAGGGTCGGTCGAAGAGTGTTCCATCGAGCTCGGCTAGGACATATGCGCCGCCACGGTTCCGAGTGATTACTATGACTGGACCGAGGTACCGAGGTTGCATCTTCTGGTTGAGGGACTTCTCGATCTGTGTGTTTCAGACTAGAACGAGGTCACTGCGCTTGAAGTCAAAGTCTCAGATCGTGTGCCGATGCTTGCGCTCGAAGCGTTTCGCAGCTTCCACTCTTGCCTGTAGGACACGCGTGTGGAGTCTCTCAACGTCCTCTTCCCGGCATTGAAGGGTGATGGCTCGGCGAGCTATGAGATCTGTTGTCAATAGTAATGAGTTTGGAGGAGGCTGAAGATATGTAGCTTCCACTATATCGAGTGGGATGAGGGGATGTGCTCCGGTGACTGCGAAATAAGGTGATACGCCGAGTCGGCAGCAGATGGTGATGCGTTCGGACCACAGGACGGAGTGGAACACTTGTGACCACCGAGACTGATCTCCGTCGGTGGCCTTGTAGAGAGCTTGTCGGATGTCAAAATGGGGGTGTTCGACGACTCCGTTCGCTTGTGAATTGTAGCCACTAATGCGGATGTGATACACCTTGTAGCGTTTGCTGAGCTGGTCCAATGCCTTGACGAAGGGGCCGCCATTGTCCGTGATGATCTCGGCTAGGCCGCACCAGCGACAGAGTAAGTCCTTGTACATCCACTCGGCAATGGCTGTCGCATTCTCGGAGTGTAGCTTTCGTGCTTCTGGATAGTGACTAAGGATGCACTGGCCTTGGATAATATATGAATATCCTCCAGACTTGGGCATATGCATCGTATCGGTGTGTACTTTGGCGAACAGTGGCGCCGGCATTGCGACAGTCAGAGGAATAAGGATCTGTCGTGTCTGTCGTGTCTGGCAGATGTGGCATGTTTTGACGTACCAGGAAATGTCTTGTCCGGCGTACGGCCACCAAAAGCATTCAAGTAGCAGGCTCCGCATCATGAATATCCCACGGTGGCCTACCTCGTCGTGGCAGGCTCGGAGTGCCATGATTCGATTCTTGCCGAAGAGCACTACTTGGTGAGTGCCTTGCAGATGCTTGTGCCAAAGCTTCCCTCCGGATGTAAAGAACTGATACGCGAACTTGATGAAGGACTCGTAGTGCTCGGGCTCGATGTCGGCAGGTCGCTCTAGTGTGTCGAACCACTCGGGGAGTTGCTTTAGTCGTTCATCTTGTCATTTCACATGCTCTGATCGAGGAGCGTCGGCATAGGTGATGGTTGGAGCTTCGGTGTCAGTGTCATCAGTGAGGCCTTGTGCGAATATTGCTAAGTTCAGAGCAGATTGTAGATAGGGGATTGGATTGACGACGTGAATGAAACTGTGTACTTTGTCAATCCAGTCGTCGAACCCATCGTCGGTGTCATCCTGGGGTGGATCGTCAGGCTGTGGCGGCCTTCTAGAGAGACCGTCTGGTCCGTGTGATGCTCCTGGAACATGAACGAGGGTGAAATGGAACGTAAGGATCAGAACAATCCATCGGTTGATACTTGCCAAAGGTGCAATGTCCGGATTCTGGAGCATGCCCTTGATATACCTTGCATCGACTTCCATGACTAGGTTGCGGACACCGATAAGGTAGAGTTGGAGTGCTCGGAGACTTCAGAATAGGCCGTAAATCTCGAGTTTCAGCTGTGAGAATCGGCGCTCGCGGTTGTTGAGCGTGATCGAGCCGAAGTGGCTATAGAATCGTCGCTTGGGATGGTCAGGTGCTTGTTGGCACAGGAAGTGACCGATGGCGATGTAGGAAGTGTCGACAGCGAGTATAACTGGTTCCTCGGATTCGTAGTCAATTGGTTGGAGCGCCGGCAATTCGAGAATGGCCATCTTGAGGTCCTCTTGCGCCTTTGCATGCTTCGGTTCCCATTCAAATACCGCTCCTTTCCATGTGAGTTGAACAAGGTGGTGGGCGCGATGTGCAAAATCTCGGATGAAGATTTGGAGGATGCCGACCGTTCCTAGAAAAGCTCGGACCTCCGAGACGTTATGGCAGGGTCCCCAGTCACGTATGACTGCAACCTTGTTGTCATCTGGGATTCGTCCCTCATATGTGCATTGATGCCCAATGACGGTGACTTCTGGCCCGCACAAGATGAGTTTTAAACCGGAGAATGTACCTCCGCAATACTTCATGCGCTGCACGATCCTATTGAGTGTTAGGAAGTGTTCCCAGATGAATCGCTGAATCCCTGGGTTCTCGGCGAGGCATTCATGTGATCCATCTGGTAGTTCATATCACATCGGTGGTCCTTTGACTGGAACGTCGTCGATGTAGGGGATTGTGTGTTCGGGGATTTCAGGTTGTAGGATTCGGGTAATGTCATCATGGAAGATAGGGACCGAGTTGGTCCATCCCATTGGCAGCGTAACAAGTCAGAGTGCACCGTAGGGTGATTGGAAAGTGGTGAGGTCGTGAGAGACCTCCGCAATCTTGTGCTCATCATAGCCAACGTATAAGTCGAGCATCGCACCACAGGCTTGTCCGGCGAATTGTTCGGCCATGTGTTCTGGTATCGGCGGGACTCCAGAATGTCGTATGGTGACCACGTTCAGCGGTTCAAGACTATGAACTAGACGGTGGGACTTGCCATCTTTCTTTACGACACAGAACCACCTTGACCGATATGAGGCATTGGATGGTTCGTATACTCCAGCGGCAATCTTCCTTTTGATGACAGCGCAGACTTCGTTGTAAATGCTGGGAGGAATCGGAATGTTGCGCTGGACCCACGGCGTATGTGGAACCACTGGGAATTGAACTGGAGGGAAGAAGTCAGAGCGGAAGCGACCTCTTTCGGAGTCATCCCAAGCGAAGGCTTTGTCATGTTTGCAAACGAAGTCGTCCAGTAGCTTAAATTCTTCGGCATTCAGAAAGTCGGAGCCGTGAACCTTGTGGAGAGCGTCACGGCGTTCTTGGGTGTATCGGCCTGTCGGTGAGAATCTCCGCGGGTGGGGGCTGAGTGTCGGAAGGTCAGCGAGGGGGTCACCGGTGATGTTTCATTCGATTCGGAATTCTTTTGGGAGGGTCACGCCGACGGGCAGACCTTAAGGGCGACTGGTTTATACTTCTTTTTCATTTGCACAAAAGCGTCTAGAGGAATATCGGAGTACTGTTTTTGCTGATTTTCTAACTTTTCGGAGGTGACTGGAACCCATAGAGATGTCGCTGCTAGACCCGGAGTCGAGAAGATGTTTTTGGTTTTTGAATTATCGCATGCTGAGAGATATAGAGAGCCGAGGAGGGAACAAGAGGGAGAATCATCGGAGGTCATATGAATTGTTGTTACAGCTGAGAAATGAAAGCCGTCCGGGGTATCTGCGGGTTCAATGATTGCGGCTATCCAGTCCATACTGGAATCGTTGAGGAATGCATCTAAAGGATTAGCGGTCATTGTACGGAAAGGGCCAAAACTTCAGTCTTCCCCTCGGAAACGTCAGGATTGTCACTATGGCGTCGGAGTTGGGGTCGCAAATGGTGATCGTTTGTTCTTCATTGCTGAAGTTCCGTACCAGACTCTCGGTGATGACGTTGAAGGGTCACCCTAGAAGAATGTCATATGCTGGGTCACGGATAACATGAACCTGAAGGTAGAGAATGACGTCGCTGAGTTGAAAGGGAACATTCCGGGCAAGACCCAGAGACATATCGATGGACCGGTTCGCCGACTGCATCCGGAGTTGGATCTGAGGGTCGTATTCCAGGCCGATCGAGTGGCATACTGCCTCCGACATGGCGATGATCTGGCATCCTGGATCTATAATGCATTCTACCTGTTCGATGTGAGCAACAACCACAATGATTGACCGAATCGCATGCGACTCCTTTGCAACAACCAATGGCTCTGGCGCCTCTTCGGGGCTCAGAGACTTCAGGTAGGTGTCATATGGGTTGGGAACCACGTAGCCGTCCGCAGGCGCTGTTGTTGGTGACACCTGTTCTTCCAGGACCAAAATCGGTGCTTCTTCGTCCTCGATCTCCTCGATGGCCGTGCTGAACTGTACCTGATTCGGTGTAGGGACCTTCTTCAGAGTGACGATTTCTCAGTACTTGCTCCGAATGTCGGGTGAGATGGCTAGGAGTTCCTCGGGGGAAAGAGAGACGCATGTCGAGGTGAGCGAACACTTGAATATGTTTTCGGTGAGCTGAGGGTTGTATACCGGGGCTTGAGTCTTGTATGCCGGTTCCCGCTTCTCGGCTTCAGCTTTTGGGACTGGGTCCGGGCATATGGTCTTTGGTGCCGCTTGACGAGGCCGGACGATGTCCTTGGCTCTATTGAAAGGATGCGGAGGCGGGTCGCGGAGTGTGCTGGTGGCAGGTGACAGAGATGATCGATTGATGGCGGGTTCAGAGGTCGTAGCAGAAGGTTGCTGCTCTCCAACTTCTGGTAGTCCAGGCGGCTGGGACCCCTGCGATCAGTTCTCGACATCGGCGTGTCTAAGGCGAGGTGGAACATGAACTCCATCGAATATGGGCCTTTTGCGGGCGCCGTCGAGGGCTTGAATCTCTCGATATAAATACTCAATGCGTTCATCGGTGTTCAGAATGTAAGCAGCTCAGTCCGCAGAGGGTCGGTGCTCGATTTTGAACAACATACCATCCTGGACCGATAGTATGCCTGCCGCACGCTGGTTCGGGTTCTGCCTATGCCACTCCTGTATGCGCTCACGCATCGTTGCTCCAATGATATACCTTGGTACCATCACTCCAGCAGGAAGGACTACCTTCCCTTCTTGATTTCGCCAGCACAATCCTAGGCGTATGTCTTCTTCAACACTTGGGCACCAACCAATGGAGCAGTTCAGCTTCTCACAGTAGTGACACGTATCAGTCCTCGGCGGTCGGTATGCTACCGGAGCAGCTCCAGCGGTGGCCATATTCTGGGTGAGCGCGGTGAGCGCGGGCCCTAGGACTTGGCCGATAGACTTCGTGATGACGCCGACAAGTGCTGCCAATTCTTCAGACTTTACAGAACTCGCGGTAGGTGTGACGTCGGTTACTACGGAAGTGGATGTAGAACCGCTGGCGCCGGTAGTAGCGGTTCCGTAGAGAGCGAAGGCTGCCACTTCGTATACTTTCTGAACATCGTAGGCAGTGTCCGGCGGATGGTCGATATCTTTTATTTGAAGCCGGTGAACGATGCGCAACCATAGCTCGGCATTGAAGCCCCGCTGGAAGGCTCAGTTTTGCTCGCGCGTCGACAGGAGATCTTTGGAAATGAGGAACTGAGTGATAAGAATGAATTCGCGGTAATAGGATGCGAGGTCAGCGAGTGTATGAATGCCAATCTGTGCGCATTCACCAGTGAGTCGGTCTAGGTCCCCAACAGTGTACCGCCTATCTTCCGAGACCGCTGGATACAGCATTTTGATGGCCACCATGAAGGCCGCATATGTGTGCTCTACGGAGTACTTGGGCAAAGTCTTCCAAAGGTCCTCGACTGCCATCGGAACATATTTGAGAGCAGCGGCCTTCTTTGCCTCATCCGTCATTACCTTATGTGAAGCGAAGAGATCATCGAGATCCTCAAAATACTGAACTAGCGTCCATGGCTGTTCCAGATCAAACACCGGGGCAGCTTTATCCCAGCGAGATGGTAACAGAGTCATAGTTGTATCCGCCATTGTGTAGAGAGGTGGGGTCGGTGGTGTCGGTGTAGTTGGTCAGTATTGTCAAAACTCGGGGGTGCTGGTGGGTCGAAGTGGTAACTGATCGAGTTCGAAGGGTGGAGTGTTGTAGATGGAGGGAACGGGTGATAAGGGGGATGACGGCGGCGATCACTGATTGGTTGGAGATCTGATATCGGGCTTTCAGGAACTGGAATGTATTCTTCCAGATCTAAAGTGTGACTGATCAGATTCCGCAGGCTCCGCAATGCACTACGGGTGTTCTGAGAATTCGCTTGGGCTAGTGCCGCGTAAACTCGGCGCTCGGTTTCTGGGTCTTCAAGAGGGTGCCTATGCGCTGTTGTTGAATCACTCGTTACCCCCTCGTGGTGGGCTCCAAAATGACAGGCTACAACACACAACAACCACCAAAAACACCTAGAAAACGCGGAGGGAACTCCGTCTAATAGTGTCAGTAGTTGAAGGGCAGAAGGGTAAAGCTCGGGAGAGGTGAGGAAGGCAAAACAGAACACTAAATGGCACCGCATATCTCTTTGTGAGTAGACCTGGACGCTCTTCAACTCTTCTAACTCTCTAACTCTCTTGCTGTGTGCGTCTCGGTGCCGAATCAGCGCTTCTCGGAGGGTTCCCGGAGCCCAGCTAGACCAGCTGTCCCTTTTGGGGACTCGGACGATAATTGGATGATAGACTGACAGGTTCCTCCACATCAGAGGACTTCGATGATGCAATAAGAGGGAACACCAGTGCAGAAGATGCAGGGAGAATGCAATAGAGACGATAAACGCAGAGGTAAATGCAAGACCTCACACCGAGGTCTTCTTAGAACGCAATTCAGATGCAACGAGACTTGAGATGTGAGCTGTGAGGTAAAATTCGCTGCTGGAAAGGAATATACAGGACGCCTAAAGTACTAAGTGACCCGAAGCCTAAGAAACCACTAAGTCCGAGGCAGCCTGACGCTCCATGCATCTACAATCAGAAAATACAACCAAAAAACCCGCCGCCGAGTCTCGCTAAACTCCCAAGCTGCTCGCCAATCGTCCGCCGCATACCGCTCTCATTCCGAAGCACTCTAGGTGGGTCAGGAACTGCCGCCCCAGGGAAGATCCTTCCATCTTGAGCCCCTACACCGCCTCGGTGTGTTTTGATGACTCGTGCTTGATGATCATCAACTCAAACTTCATAAGGAGGGCTGACCGAGTGTTGCGATGGCGCCGGACTGAAACGGGGGCCCACGGCTTCCTATCGTATGACGACCAATGAATGCCGAGTTATTGCAAGGTCAGACGGACGGTAAAATCAGCTGGTTTGCGTCAGGAAGGCCGATATGAGTGACTCAGCATGTGTCGGCCCTTGATAGATGCACCGAGTGCTGCCATTCGTCACTGCGGAGAGAGTAGGCTGAGTTCTGGAGGTTCCAAGGATTGCCATATCGTATGGAAGAGGCAGGGTGTTGAGTAAGCATCGCCGATGCCATCGGTTCCATCGTCTGAGCGCATAAGCAACATTCGACAACCTCAGCGTATCCTGAGTCATCGAATTGAGTCCCGGTATAGCACCGACAGGCATGCGGCGCGGTGAAGTGTCCACTGCTCGGCAGTGACGTCAGTATCCGGAGGTGCGCGTCCTCGGGGATCACCGATGTATTGAGTCGTAGCTTGGTGAATGCTCGATGATTCATCGGTGATCTTGGCACTTTCCGCATCGTGTCGAACACGCTGAAAACACATTTTCAGAGGCTAGCGACACTGGAGGCCTATCATCGGGGATCGCCGATGTATTGAGTCATAGCTCAGTGAATGCTCGGAGATACGTTGGTGGTCTCGGTGCTTTCCGCACCATGTCGAACATGCCAAAAATGCATTTTCAGAGGCTAGTGACGCTGGAGGCCTATCATCCTCCCCCATACTTAAATCCTGACTGTCCTCAGTCATCGTCTTCATCGCCTCCCCCTCACTTTACTCATCAGACTTCGGCATGGCTTCTCCCCCTCCTCATCGTACTTGGGCTGAGCTTGTCACCACCGTTGACAAGGTCGTGGCCATCCCTGATTGCGACACTGCCCTATTCGCCGTCAGTGCAGACCTCATTCCTACCGCAGTATGTTGCTATGCTCAAAGCCTCTAGTTCCTGCTAACACCAGCATCTCCTAGATCGGGTACATTTCCACCATCATGCTGACTCAGCAGTGTGCCCACCTGCAGCTGATCCACCACCTATTTGAACAGAACCTGAACTCAGACCTCATGGCTGAGGCCATCCTTAACATGCCCATCCTGGATCCGGCGCAGTCTGTGGTCTCTGATCGTCCTCCACCTGGTGAGTCCTGGCTTTGCCATGGTATACTGCCATCCTAACCCTCTCTCTAGTCGCTCTGTCTCGCTCCTCGGCGTCCGCTACTGCTGTGCCCAAGCCTTGCCCTATGCAGCGACTGGTGGCGAAGCCCACTCGCTCTTCTGGCAGCATGTCTGATACGTTGACAGTCCACCTGCGTCTGATGCCATACGTGGAGATACCGCCAATGAAGGTCAAAAGATCAGGGAGGGCCCAACCAGAGTCGCCGAAGGTTGAGACAAAGAGGGTAGAGTCACCGAGACTCAATAGAAGGCTGGTGGAGCCACCGAAGATGGAGACTCAGTCGTGAGTTGCTTGGACTCAGTGGGCACCGGCTGACAGTGCATCTAGGGTACATCACATTTTCTTCAGAGTTTAGGAGTTGGAATGACATGGTCAAATTCAGTGTGCATGCTGCGTCAAAGAGGGATGCCAGTGTCTTGTTTGGGTCAGTGGTGGTCTGGTGCATGCATGCCAGAACTGCCACACCTCCAAGGTAAAGTGTGAGCATTTCATCCTGCAACCTGGTATGTCCCTAGCTCTGTTGCTTGCTCCCTGGGTGCTAATTGGCATATAGTACTGACGTCGAGGTCCGCCACCATGGTCATGGTGGTTCCATCACCGCCATCGCCCCTTACTCAGCCTGTGCACAAGCAATCCCAACTGGCGTCTGACGTTGATGACATGACTAGCGCCGGGACTGCGCTGGCGATCTCGTGCACCCAAAGTGGTTCCTCTTCGAGCTCTAGCTGTAAGTCACTCTCTTCCCAATGTGTGTGGGGACTTAGCTCATTTCTCGCTCATCCTAGTCCAGATGATGCCAATGTCACCTCCCTACCTCGACCCTCACATTACACACTTGGAGCGTGATATGGCGAACATGCATCAGTCGCTCGAAGACCTCCATGGGATGGTGCAAGACATGGTGGCGACGCAGAAGGCTGGCTTTGAGAGGCTGACAGCGCAAGCCTGTCCTCCTAACCTTCCTAAGACCTCTTCTTCGACTTTGGCAAGGGTGCAGCTGCCACCGCAACCCTTCTCCAAGGTGCCAGTGATAGGCCTCCAGCGTCGCTAGCCTCTGAAAACGCGTTTTTGGCATGTTCGACATGGTGCGGAAAGCGCCGAGACCACCGACATATCTCCGAGCATTCACTGAGCTATGACTCAATACATCGGCGATCCCCGAGGACGTGCACCTCTGGATACTGATGTCACCGCCGAGTATTGGACACTTCGCCATGCCACATGCCTGCCAGTGCTATAGAATGGACTCTATTCAATGACTCAGGATACTCTGAGGTTGTCGAATGCTGCTTATGTGCTCGGACAATGGAACTAATGACATCGGCAATGCTTACTCAATGCCCTGCCCCTTCCATACAATGCGACGATCCTTGGAGCCTCCGGAACTCACCCTACCCACACCATGGTGACAAATGGCAGTACTCAGTGCATCTATCAAGTGCCAATATATGCTGAGTCACTCATATCAGCCTTCCTGACACATACCAGCTGATCTTACCTTCCGTTTGACCTCGCAATATGTCAGCGTTCATTGGCTGCCTTACGATAGGATGCCGAGGGCCCCCGTCTCAGTCCAGCGCCATCGCAACACTCGATCATCCCTCCTTATCAAGTTCGAGTCGATTATCATCAAGCACAAGTCGTCAAATTGCACTGGGGCACTGTACGGGCTCAAGATGGAAGGATCTTCCCTGAGGCGGCAGTTCCTGACCCACCTAGAGTGCTTCAGAATGAGAGCGGTATGCGGTGGACGATTGGCGAGCAGCTTGGGAGTTTAGCGAGACTCAGCAGCACATTTTTGGTAGTATTTTCTGATTGTAGATGCATGGAGCATTAGGCTATCTCGGACTTAGCAGTTTCTTAGACTTCGGGTCACTTAGTACTTTAGGCATCCTGTATATTCATTTCCAGCAGTGAATTTTACCTCACAGCTCACATCTCAAGACCTCAGTGTGAGGTCTAGTGTTTATCTCTGCATTTATCGTCTCCATTGCGTTCTACCTACGTCTTCTGCATCGGCGTTCCATCTTATTGTGCCCTCGAAGTCCTCCAGTGTGGAGGAACCTGTCAAACTATCGTCCGATTATCGTCTGAGTCCCCCAAAAGGACAGCTGGTCTAGCCCAGCTCCGAGAACCCTCTGAGAAGCGCTGAGTCGGCGCCGAGACGCATTCAGCAAGGGAGTTAGAGAGTTAGGAGTGTTACAGAGTGTCTGGGTCTACTCACAAGAGATATACGGTGCCATTTAGTGTTCTGTTTTGCCTCCCTCACCTCCCCTGAGCTTTACCTTTCTGCCCTTCGACTACTGACACTATTAGACGGAGTTCCCTCCGCATTTTCTAGGTGTTTTTGGTGGTTGTTGTGTGTTGTAGCCTGTCACCAGCTCAACCGACTGCATCTGGTTCGATCACGAAGGTGGCCTCGTCTTCACACCTAATGCTGTAGTATTAATGTATTACATGTCTAATATTTTAACAAACCCTTATGCAATACCCAGTAATGTTTTAAGTGTAATGTATTAATGCCCCGGGCTGCACCATTCATTGCGCCGGAACCCGGGCTGGGTTTGAATTGGACTGCCTGGCACCTAGGCATCAAGATCTCAATCGGGTTTGGATGTCAAGTGTGGGAAAAAGGCTGCTATATTGGTGATAATAGCCTAGGACCTTGGTTCTGGCCCGGGAAAATGTGGGAAAATCGGAATAAATCAGAATATATTCCTGGACCCATTTGGGAACCCTCCAGTACTAAAAATAGATTGATATATATATAGAATGCTGCAGTATGGGATTCAGCTGCCCATATAAAATCGCTAAAAATGCCTAAAAATGCGGAAAAAAATCAGGGTAGCTCCTGGGACCTGATGGGGTCAGATGGCATCATGATATTATGTGATCCTCTCATGATATCCATTCAGCTGCTCATATAATATCGGAAACAATGCCTAAAAATGCGGAAAAAATCAGGGTAGTTGTTAGGACCCCTTGGGC
>KV425570.1:373530-398615 GCA_001632425.1 Neolentinus lepideus HHB14362 ss-1 | reverse complement strand
GCCCAAGGGGTCCTAACAACTACCCTGATTTTTTCCGCATTTTTAGGCATTGTTTCCGATATTATATGAGCAGCTGAATGGATATCATGAGAGGATCACATAATATCATGATGCCATCTGACCCCATCAGGTCCCAGGAGCTACCCTGATTTTTTTCCGCATTTTTAGGCATTTTTAGCGATTTTATATGGGCAGCTGAATCCCATACTGCAGCATTCTATATATATATCAATCTATTTTTAGTACTGGAGGGTTCCCAAATGGGTCCAGGAATATATTCTGATTTATTCCGATTTTTCCGCATTTTTCCGGGCCAGAACCAAGGTCCTAGGCTATTATCACCAATATAGCAGCCTTTTTCCCACACTTGACATCCAAACCCGATTGAGATCTTGATGCCTGGGTGCCGGGCAGTCCAATTCAAACCCAGCCCGGGTTCTGGGGCAATGTATGGTGTAGCCCGGGTCATTAATACATTACACTTAAAACATTACTGGGTATTGCATAAGGGTTTGTTAAAATATTAGACATGTAATACATTAATACTACAGCATTAGGTGCCCAGTCATGGATGACCACAACCTTGTTGTCATCTGGGATACGTCCCTCATATGTGCACCGATGCCCGATGACGGTGACTTCTGGTCCGCACAAGATGAGTTTCAAACCGGAGAACGTACCTCTGCAATACTTCATGTGCTGCACAATCCTATTGAGCATTAGGAAGTGTTCCCAGATGAACCGCCGAATCCCAGGGTTCTCAGCAAGTCATTCATGTGATCCATCTGGTAACTCGTATCACGTCGGCGGTCCTTTGACTGGAACGTCGTCGATGTAGGGAATTGTGTGTTCAGGGATTTTGGGTTGTAGGATTCGGGTAATGTCGTCATGGAAGATAGGGACCGAGTTGGTCCAGCCCATAGGCAGCATAACAAGTCAGAGCGTGCCATAGGGTGATTGGAAAGTGGTGAGGTCACGAGAGACCTCCACAATCTCACGCTCATCGTATCTGACATATAAGTCGAGCATCGCACCACAGGCTCATCCGGTGAACTGTTCAGCCATGTGTTCTGGTATCGGTGGGACTCCGGAATGTTGTATGGTGACTGCATTCAGCGGTTCAAGACTATGAACTAGACGGAGGGACTTGCCATCTTTCTTTACGACGCAGAACCACCGTGACCGATATGAGGCATTTGATGGTTCATATACTCCGGTGGCGATCTTCCTTTTGATGACGGTGCATACTTCATTGTAAATGCTGGGGGGAATCAGAATGTTGCACTGGACCCACAGCATATGTGGAACCACTGGAAATTGAACTGGAGGGAAGAAGTCAGAGTGGAAGCGACCTCTTTCGGAGTCATCCCAAGCGAAGGCTTTGTCATGTTTGCAGACAAAGTCATCCAGTAGCTTAAATTCTTTGGTGTTCAGAAAGCCGGATCCGTTGACAGGCTACAACACACAACAACCACCAAAAACACCTAGAAAATGCGGAGGGAACTCCGTCTAATAATGTCAGTAGTTGAAGGGCAGAAGGGTAAAGCTCGGGGGAGGTGAGGAAGGCAAAACAGAACACTAAATGGCACCGTATATCTCTTTGTGAGTAGACCCGGACGCTCTATAACACTCCTAACTCTCTAACTCTCTTGCTGTGTGCGTCTCGGCGCCGACTCAGCACTTCTCGGAGGGTTCTCGGAGCCAGGCTAGGCCAGCTGTCCTTTTCGGGGACTCAGACAATAATTGGACAATGGATTGACAGGTTCCTCCATGTTGGAGGACTTCGATGACGCGATAAGATGGAATGCCGGTGCAGAAGACACAAGGAGAACGCAATAGAGACAATAAATGCAGAGGTAAATGCAAGACCTCATGCCGAGGTCTTCTTAGAATGCAATTTGGATGCAACGAGACTTTGAGATGTGAGCTGTCAGGTAAAATTCACTGCTGGAAAGGAATATACAGGATGCCTAAAGTACTAAGTGACCCGAAGCCTAAGAGACCGCTAAGTCCGAGATAGCCTGATGCTCCATGCGTCTACCATCAGAAAATACAACCAAAAACGCACCGCTGAGTCTCGCTAAACTCCCAAGCTGCTTGCCAATCGTCTGCCACATACCGCTCTCATTCCGAAGCACTCTAGGTGGGTCAGGAACCGCCGCCCCAGGGAAGATCCTTCTATCTTGAGCCCGTACGGCACCTCGGTGCATTTTGACGACTCATGCTTGATGATAATCGACTCGAACTTCATAAGGAGGGCTGACCTGGTGTTGCGACGGCGCCGGACCAAAACGGGGGCCCATGGCATCCTATCGTACGACGACCAATGAACTCCACATTATTGCGAGGTCAGACGGAAGGTAAGATCAGCTGGTATGTGTCAGGAAGGCCGATATGAGTGACTCAGCGTGTGTCGGCCCTTGATAGATGCACCGAGTGCTGCCATTCGTCGCCGCGGAGAGAGTAAGCTGAGTTCTGGAGGTTCTAAGGATCATTGTATCATATGGAAGGGGCAGGGTGTTGAGTAAGCATCGCCAATGCCATCAGTTCCATCATCTGAGCGCATAAGCAACATTCAACAACCTCGGCGTATCCTGAGTCATCGAATTGAGTCCCGGTATAGCAC
The DNA here is from genome assembly GCA_001632425.1 of Neolentinus lepideus HHB14362 ss-1. Taxonomy (NCBI): domain Eukaryota; kingdom Fungi; phylum Basidiomycota; class Agaricomycetes; order Gloeophyllales; family Gloeophyllaceae; genus Neolentinus; species Neolentinus lepideus. The sequence continues at coordinate 395,989 of KV425570.1, read as the reverse complement.
CGACAGGCATGCGGCGTGGCGAAGTGTCCACTGCTCGACGGTAATGTCAGTATCTGGAGGTGCGCGTCGTCGGGGATCACTGATGTATTGAGTCGTGGCTCGGTGAACACTCGGAGATTCGTTGGTGATCTCGGCGCTTTCCACTGACAGGCTACAACACACAACAACCACCAAAACCACCTAGAAAATGCGGAGAGAACTCCGTCTAATAGTGTCGGCAGTCGAAGGGTAGACAGGGTAAAGCTCGGGGGAGGTGAGGGATGAAAAACAACACAATGGAAGGCACCGTATATTTCCTGTGAGTCGACCCAGATGCTCTGTGCAACTCCTAACTCTCTAAAACTCTGAAACTACACTTCTCGGCGCTGACTCAGGGCTTCTCAGAGGGTATTCGGTACTGGGCAAGACCAGCTGTCCGTCGGAAGGACTCAGAAGGGTGAAAGACAATAGCTCAGAAGGTTCCTCCATGCCGGAGGACTCTAGGACACAATAGAATGCAACGCGGATGCAGTAAAACACAGTAAGAATGCAATGGAGACGATAAGATGCAACGCAAATGCGAGACCTCACACCGACGCCGACTAGAACGCAATTTTGAATGCAGCGAGACTTTGAGATGTGAAAGGTGAACTAAATTCGATGGTGACTCATACAGTGGTCTGGAATGATTTGATGGGGGTCCGAGAATACAGGGTGTCTAAAGTACTAAGTAACCCAAACATCCGAAATCTACTAAGTCTGATGCTCCTTCGTCTATCAAATCATGCCATATGCAACAAATGAGAATATATGTCTGAAAACATACTGCCACAGCACACCTTATGCCTAACTGAGTACCGCGATCATTCCGAAATATGCTCGGTGCCTTAGAAACAACCGGTCTGAAGGAAAACCTTCCAAAATTGCTCCATCCAAAGTGTCGGCACCCATGAATGACTTGTATGAGCTGACTCGCATCTTGAACATCGTAAGGATAGTCAACAAAGGTCTGCGATGGCATCGGAGCAGCAAGGAGGGTCCACAGCACCTGAACTCGGTGCGTCCAATCAGCTCAGAGGTGCTGCATGGTTGAATGGAGGATAGGATCATCGCAAGTGCATAAGGGAGACTGGATACAGTCAACTCGGCATACATAAGCTCGGGATAGAGGTGCCGAGAGCGTCGAGTGTGGTGAAATCACTGACATCGGGGGGTTCTGAAGGTCCTGAATGCTGACTAGCCTTGCAACATTCACATGGTGATGTTCTGGAGCATGTAGGAGGTCTGCCGATAACGTTGGTGCTGCTCTTGAGGTGCGTAATGGTCACTTGGTCATCTCGGCATACAGTAAACACTCTGAGGATCTCCAAGGATGTGGTGGTGAAGTACTGAAACTCAGCGCAATGTCAAAGTGCATCGGTTGTAGCAGGTGTATGGCTCGGAGCTCAGATATGAAGTACGTCGGAGCATGGAGATGTGTCAGAGGTGAATGGGAGTGGTGGAGTGCTCCAAGAAGTCGTTAGAGACACCAAAAATGTGTTTTCGGAGGCTAGCGGCGCCTGAGGCCTATCACTGCATCATGTCGAGCACGCCGAAAACGTGTTTTCAGAGGCTAGCAACACTGGAGGCCTATCACCATGAACCTTGTGGAGAGCGTCACAGCATTCTTGGGTGTATCGGCCTGTCGGTGAGAATCTTGGTGGTCGGGGGCTGAGTGTTGGAAGGTCGGCGAGAGGGTCACCGGTGATGTTTCATTCGATTCAGAATTCTTTTGGGAGGGTGGCGCTGATGGGATGGACCTTAAGGGCGACTGGCTTATACTTCTTTTTCATTTGGACAAAGGTGTCGAGAGGAAAATCGCAGTACTGTTTTTGTCAATTTTCTAATTTTTCGGAGGTGACTGGAACCCATAGAGATGTTGCTGCTAGACCTGGAGTCAAGAAGATGTTTTTGGTTTTTGAATTATCACATGCTGAGAGATATAGAGAGCCGAGGAGAGAACAAGAGGGGGAATCATCGGAGGTCATATGAATTGTTGTTACAGCTGAGAAATGAAAGCCGTCCGGGGTATCTGCGGGTTCAATGATTGCAGCTATCCAGTCCATACTGGAATCGTTGAGGAAGGCATCTATGGGATTAGCAGTCATTGTACGGAAAGGGCCAAAACTTTGGTCTTCCCCTCAGAAATGTCGGGATGGTTGCTACAGCATCAGAGTTGGGGTTGCAGATGGTGATTGTCTGCTCTTCATTGCCGAAGTTCCATACCAGGCTTTCAGTGATGACATTGAAGGGTTGCCCTAGAAGAATGTCGTATGCTGGGTCGCAGATGACATGAACCTGAAGGTAGAGAACGATGTCGCCGAGTTGAAAGGGAACATTCCAGGCAAGACCCAGAGACATATTGATGGACCAGTTCACTGACTGCATCCAAAGCTGGATCTGAGGGTCGTATTCCAGGCCGATCAAGTGGCATACTGCTTCTGACATGGCGATGATCTGACATCCTGGATCTATAATGCATTCCACCTGTTCGACGTGAGCAACAACCGCAATGATAGACTGAATAGCATGTGACTCCTTTGCAACAACCAATGGCTCCGGCACCTCTTTGGGGCTCAGAGACTTCAGGTAGGTGTTGTATGGGTCGGGAACCACATAGCCGTCCAAAGGTGCTGTTGTCGGCAATACCTGTTCTTCCAAGACCAAAATCGGTGCTTCTTTGTCCTCAATCTCCTCGATTGTCATGCTGAACTGTACCCAATTCAGCATAGGGACCTTCTTCGGAGTGACGATTTCTTGGTACTTGCTTTGGATGTCAGGTGAGATGGCTAGGAGTTCCTCGGGGGAAAGAGAGATGCATGTCAAAGTGAGAGAATGCTTGAATACATCTTCAGTGAGCTGAGGGTTGTATACTGGGGCTTGAGTCTTGTACGCTGGTTCCTGCTTCTCGGCTTCAGGTTTGGGGACTGGGTCTGGGCATATGGTCTTCAGTGCCACTTGACGAGGCCGGACGATGTCCTTGGCTCTATTGAAAGGATGCAGAGGCAGGTCGCAGAGTGTGCTGGCGGCAGGTGATGGAGATGATTGATTGACGGTGGGTTCAGAGGTCGTAGCAGAAGGTTGCTGCTCTCCAACTTCCAGTAGTCCAGGCAGCTGGGACCCCTGCAATCGGTTCTCAACGTTGGTGTGTCTAGGGTGAGGTGGAACATGAACTCCATCGAATATGGGCCTTTTGCGGGCGCCGTCGAGGGCTTGAATCTCTCAATATAAATACTCAATGCGTTCATTGGCGTTCAGAATGTAAATGGCCCAGTCTGTGGAGGGTCGGTGCTCGATCTCGAACAACATACCATCCTGGACTGATAATATGCCTGCTGCATGCTGGTTCAGGTTCTGCCTATGCCACTCCTGTATGCGCTCGCGCATCATTGCTCCAATGATATACCTTGGTACCATCACTCCGGCAGGAAGGACTACCTTCCCTTCTTGATTTCATCAGCACAATCCCAGGTGTATGTCTTCTTCCACACTTGAGCACCAACCAATGGAGCAGTTCAGCTTCCCACAGTAGTGACAAGTATCGGTTCTCAGTGGTCGGTACACTACCAGAGCAGCTCTGGCGGTGGGCGTATTCTGGGTGAGTGCGGTGAGTGCAGGCCCTAGGACTTGGCCGATCAACTTCGTGATGATGCCAATGAGCGCTGCCAGGTCTTTGGACTTCACAGAACTTGCAGTAGGTGCAACGTCAGTTACTACGGAAGTGGATGTAGAACCACTGGCACTGGTAGTAGCGGTCCCATAGAGAGCGAAGGCTGCCACTTCATAGACTTTCTGAACATTGTAGGCAGTATCCGGCAGATGGTCTATATCTTTAATTTGCAGTCGGTGAACAATGCACAACCATAACTCAGCATGGAAGCCCCACTGGAAGGCTCGGTTTTGCTCGCACGTCAACAGGAGATCTTTGGAAATAAGGAACCGAGTGATAAGAATGAATTCTCAGTAGTAGGATGTGAGGTCGGTGAGAGTATGAATGCCAATCTGTGTGCGTTCACCAGTGAGTCGGTCTAGGTCCCCAACAGTGTACCACCTATCTTCCAAGACCGCCGGATACAGCATTTTGATGGCTGCCACAAAAGCCGCATATGTGTGTTCTTCGGCGTACCCTGGTCAAGTCTTCCAAAGATCCTCGACAGCCATTGGAATGTATTTGAGAGCGGCAGCCTTCTTCACTTCATCTGTCATTACCTTATGTGAAGTGAAGAGATCATCAAGATCTTCAAAATACTGAACTAGTGTCCATGGCTGTTCCAGATCAAACACCGGGGCAGCTTTATCCCAGTGAGATGGTAACAGAGTCATAGTTGTATCCGCCATTGTGTAGAGAGGTGGGGTCGGCGGTGTCAGTGTAGTCGGTCAGTATTGATGAAACTCGGGGGCGCTAGTGGGTCGAGGTGGTAACTGATCGAGTTCGAAGGTCGGAGTGTTGTAGATGGAGGGAACAGGAGATAATGGGGATGACAGCAGCCAATCACTGATTGGTGGGAGATCTGATGTTGGGCTTTCAGGAACCGGAATGTATTCTTCTGGATCAAAAGTGTGACCGATCAGATTCTGCAGGCTTCGCAACGCACTACGGGTGTTCTGAGAATTCACTTGGGCTAGTGCCACGTAAACTCGGCACTCAGTTTCTGGGTCTTCAAGAGGGTGCCTATGCGCCATTGTTGAATCACTTGTTACCCCCTCACAGTGGGCTCCAAAATGACAGGCTACAACACACAACAACCACAAAAAACACCTAGATAATGCGGAGGGAACTCCATCTAATAGTGTCAGTAGTTGAAGGGCAGAAGGGTAAAGCTCGGGGGAGGTGAGGGAGACAAAACAGAACACTAAATGGCACCGTATATCTCTTGTGAGTAGACCCAGACACTCTGTAACACTCCTAACTCTCTAGACTCCCTTGCTCTATGCATCTCGGCACTGACTCAGTGCTTCTTGGAGGGTTCTCAGAGCCGGGCTAGACCAGCTGTCCTTTTGGGGGACTTGGACAATGATCGGACGATAGTTTGACAGGTTCCTCCACATCGGAGGACTTTGAGATGATAAATGCAGAGATAAACACTAGACCTCATGCTGAGGTCTTCTTAGAACGCAATTCAGATGCAATGAGGCTTTGAGATGTGAGCTGTGAGGTAAAATTCGCTGCTGGAAATGAAAATACTGAATGCCTAAGTACTAAGTGACCTGAAGTCTAAGAAACTGCTAAGTCCAAGATAGCCTAATGCACCATGTGTCTACAATCAGAATATACAACCAAAAATGCGCAGCCGAGTCTCGCTAAACTCCCAAGCCGCTCGCCAATCATCTGCCGCATACCGCTCTCATTCCGAAGCACTCTAGGCAGGTCAGGAACTGCTGCCTCAGGGAAGATCCTCCCATCTTGAGCCCATACGGTGCCTCAGTGCGATTTGACGACTCGTGCTTGATGATAATCAACTCGAACTTGATAAGGAGGGATGACTGAGTGTCGCGATGGTGCCGGACCAGAACGAGGGCCCACAGCATCCTTTCGTATGGCGGCCAATGAACGCCGAGGTATTGCAAGGTCAAACGGAAGGTAAGATCAGCTGGTATGCATCAGGAAGGCTGATATGAGTGACTTGGCATGTATCGGCGCTTGATAGATGCACCAAGTGCTGCCATTCATCACCGTGGGGTGGGTAGGCTGAGTTCCGGAGGCTCCAAGGATTGTCGCATCATATGAAAGGGGCAGGGCATTGAGTAAGCATCACTGATGCCATCAGTTCCATCATCCGAGTGCATAAGCAGCATTCGACAACCTTGGAGTATCCTGAGTCATTGAATAGAGTCCATTCTATAGCACTGGCAGGCATGCAGTGTGGCGAAGTGTCCAATACTTGGTGGTGACATCAGTATCCAGAGGTGCATGTCCTTGGGGATCGCCGATGTATTGAGTCGTAGCTCGGTGAATGCTCAGAGATACGTCGGTGGTCTCAGCGCTTTCTGCACCATGTCGAACACGCCAAAAACACATTTTCAGAGGCTAGCGACACTGGAGGCCTATCAGTGGACACACGGGGGAATCTGTACGCACAAGACGGGTGCAAAGGTCGGTAGGCGATAAACAGAGTGCAAGCGATAGGCAGATGTGCTCGGCCTTGGGGGCAAAACACCTAAACCTATGCTCCACTAGATAGATGGGGGATGTTGTCTGACTAGGGTCAGAAGGGTAGAATGGCCTATGGACACTTCACTAATATTTGTGGGGTCGAGGACTGAAGTCGCGCACACTGAGACATGGACACCACTTAGTCAGGTGAGAGGAAGGTGGACGAGGTAGACTATGATCGTGGACACACGGGCTCTACTTAAATGAAATGCATGCTCAGATGCTACTGAGGCTTCTTGCCTGAACCTAGCACGAAACCACTCAGGGCTGCTAGGGTCACTGATGAACGTTTGTGGACACTCGGGTCACAGATACTTCTCTGGTGAAGCGGGGATGACGTCCGCTTGCATAATAGACTAGACTAGGCTTGGATTAACTTTACTGGCTAGGGAACGACTCACCGCAGACGAGTCAATAGATTGATTTAGATGAGTTGCCTTAGAGCACCAGAGACACTCAGAGAGTAAAAACATCTTTTTAGAGGTAAGCACTGAGTTGTACAGAATGAGACTAGAGGGAGAGAACCCACTACAAGCTAATGGGGGTACGAACTTGTCCTCTCGCCTTTCTTCCTATCACCTTTATCCTGTCCCCTTCGACAAGACTCCTTCACACCGCAAACCATCCCTGAGACTTTGCCTGTCATGTCCATACCCTTGACCCTGAACGCTGATACGCACAGACACACGACGAAACCCGCGGAAAGGAGACCTAAAGTGTAGACACAACCACAAAGCAAACACCAAAGCCCTTGGTGTCAGATGGCTGTGAGGCCTGGGGTAAACGAAGGGTAATATAGTTCGGAGGGGATGGGTGAAGGTGAGACGTATAGGTGGGGCTAAAGGGCGGTTGGCGCCAAGTCACTACTCGGCGGCAGTCTGTAGAGTGAAGGTGACGCTATGCGCTATGTAGCGCTATATGCACGGCGCTGTATAGGCGCTGTACGGTAGTCTTCCTGCTCTGCGCTATGCGGTCTTCGATACTCTATAGAGGGGCGCTACTGGTAGTCGCTATCTCTAACTCGGACGTATATTGACTCTGATTAGCACTACGCTACAGCACACGGGGCTGTCTTGGAGAAGGGAATGTATAAGGGGTGGCTTACGAACAGCGACGCTACGCTGGTGTACTCTGTCGCTATCTCTGGGTGAAGTCGGAGGTATGCAAGAGTACCTAAACGCGAGTCGCAAGATGGACTAAAGAATAGCTCTAATGCAAGTTTGAGATCTGAAGAGTGTGGTGAAGATGACTTGTTGTACAAACAGTAAAGTAATGGCTTAAATACATAAGAGCGACTACTCCGTGTCCGATCCTATCTACCTACTATCGCGAATTGTGTCTCTGCTCAGCCTCACATCCATACGACCTGTACTGCCTTGCCCCTAGTCCACATGCACTCTGCGACCAATACCCTGCGCGACCAACTCTAGTACGTGCGCCACTCCGCGGACGAGAGCCAGTCAGGTGCGTCTTGACTTTGCGTTAGGGCGCACCTCATCGATGATCCAGGGGCGGGCTATGCTGCCGATGCTAGCGCGATGCTGCCGAAAGAGGGATAAAGGGCGGGGCCGCTCTGTGGTGCAGCGGTGTCATGATAGTTGCAGTTGCGCCATGTGTCGATGCACACTGCACGCATAAGGAAAGTCACGCCAATAGAACTTGCGCTGATCCGAGGCGACGACGGGCTGTATGCCATATGGAAAAGCGCCCTGAGACACCGCCTCGGTTCGGACCGCAGTAAGAACGCCGGCCGACGCATGCCGAAATGCCGATGACTCGACTGAATGACGTCTATCGTCCGAGCTACCGAGGAGCCGTCCTAAGTCCGCCGAGGAGCTGAGAGCCTTGTCGCTGGTGCGTAGGGTCGCTAGTGCGCAGAGTACCAACAGTGTGCTATTGAGTCGCTAAGTCGCTGTTCCCACGAAGCACGCGTAATCACCCTAAGTTGCGTTTTCTGGGGTCAGAAGCCAACTGGGCCTATCAACGCATAAGTGCATCCTCCCGCCAATGACTCCTCCACCCATCTGGTCCTGTCATCGGTTAGGTGCACTCACATCCACAATGCTCCTGAGGTGTTGAGGAAGGCTATGAGCCTCATGGTGTATCCTCTGCAGTCTTAGCCTCAACCGTCCTTTCACATCCAGTAATGCACACTACCGAACCGTTCATAGTAGTGGCGGACCTTCAGCTACCCTTTTTGCGAATGCTTCCCTGGTCTGTCATTCCTGAAGGATAGGCCTCTACTATGTCCGTCGAAGGATCAGTGGTCTCCCATGTGCCTTTGCGATGCCTACTACAACATGGGTAGCAAACTGCCTTGATGGTGTCCCGTGTGTTACTACCCATCAGCCCTACTGAGTCCGATGACCTGAGACCACCTCGGTTGTCGGTATAGGATACGCGTTGACCTCTGCTATCCATGTGCATTGAGTGGATACGTTCCATGTGACCCTGTCCATGAGTCATCTGCAGATAGGCCTGATGCGTGATACCGTCTGGCACACCTAACTGTCCGTATACCCACGGACGCCTCATATCTGTCACGGACGAGGGTAGCTTTAGGTTGTTGAAATGCTGTTTTCTCCAGGCAGGATCGTCTGGTGTGTATCATCACATGCAAGGTTCATCTGACTTCTTTTCACATAATCTCAAAGATCCAGAAGATCCAGAACCTCCTGACCTGTCTGCTTTAAACACAACAGTGGCACCATGGTCAGAGAGATGGGACATTTGAAGATTGTTGAAAATGTTGTACTCAGTGAGCAAGATGCTGCGCAAGTTACCAACCCATTTACAGACCACCTTATCAAAGTCAAAGACCCGATAATGGAACTGCTCACTGAGTGAGGTGAAGATCCCACCAATCTAGTTCCTGTACTCCTCAAGCTCTCAGTGCCTGTGGGGGAAAGCACAGGTGGTTGCTCAGATGGTACACTGCCATGCATTACTCCATTGGTGAGCATTGCTGACTTTATGGACTGGTACCATGTCCTGGTGCTCCAGCCTGATATCGCCAATGCATCTGATGGTGACGTTCTCTCGATTGACAGCGTGGATCCCTGAAAAGACCTTGTCAAGATCAACTGCATGCCCAGACAGGACATTGCTCCATTCCCCTTCAGGGATCTCGGGACAATTGGGGGAGAGCATGACCTCAGTGACCGATGATAGGCCTCAGGCGCCGCTAGCCTCTGAAAATGCATTTTCAGTGTTTCTAACAACTTCTCGGAGCACTCCACCACTCCCATTCACCTCCGACACATCTCCATGCTCCAATGTACTTCATATCTGAGCTCCGAGCCATACACCTGCTACAACCGATGCACTTTGACATTGCGCCGAGTTTCAGTACTTCACCACCACATCCTTGGAGATCCTCAGAGTGTTTACTGTATGCCGAGATGACCAAGTGACCATTACGCACCTCAAGAGCAGCACCAACGTTATCGGCAGACCTCCTACATGCTCCAGAACATCACCATGTGAATGTTGCAAGGCTAGTCAGCATTCAGGACCTTCAGAACCCCCCGATGTCAGTGATTTCACCACACTCGACGCTCTCGGCACCTCTATCCCGAGCTTATGTATGCCGAGTTGACTGTATCCAGTCTCCCTTATGCACTTGCGATGATCCTATCCTCCATTCAACCATGCAGCACCTCTGAGCTGATTGGACGCACCGAGTTCAGGTGCTGTGGACCCTCCTTGCTGCTCCGATGCCATCGCAGACCTTTGTTGACTATCCTTACGATGTTCAAGATGCGAGTCAGCTCATACAAGTCATTCATGGGTGCCGACACTTTGGATGGAGCAATTTTGGAAGGTTTTCCTTCAGACCGGTTGTTTCTAAGGCACCGAGCATATTTCGGAATGATCGCGGTACTCGGTTAGGCATAAGGTGTGCTGTGGCAGTATGTTTTCGGACGTATATTCTCATTTGTTGCATATGGCATGATTTGATAGACGAAGGAGCATCGGACTTAGTAGATTTCGGATGTTTGGGTTACTTAGTACTTTAGACACCCTGTATTCTCGGACCCCCATCAAATCATTCCAGACCACTGTATGAGTCACCATCGAATTTAGTTCACCTTTCACATCTCAAAGTCTCGCTGCGTTCAAAATTGCGTTCTAGTCGGCGTCGGTGTGAGGTCTCGCATTTGCGTTGCGTCTTATCGTCTCCATTGTGTTCTTACTGTGTTTTACTGCGTCCGCGTTGCATTCTATTGCATCCTAGAGTCCTCCAGCATGGAGGAACCTTCTGAGCTATTGTCTTTCACCCTTCTGAGTCCTTCCGACGGACAGCTGGTCTTGCCCAGTACCGAATACCCTCCGAGAAGCCCCGAGTCGGCACCGAGAAGTGTAGTTTCGGAGTTTTAGAGAGTTAGGAGTTGCATAGAGCGTCTGGGTCGACTCACAGGAAATATACGGTGCCTTCCATTGTGTTGTTTTTCATCCCTCACCTCCCCCGAGCTTTACCCTGTCTACCCTTCGACTGCCGACACTATTAGATGGAGTTCTCTCCGCATTTTCTAGGTGTTTTTGGTGGTTGTTGTGTGTTGTAGCCTGTCACCGAATGGGACAGCTTCTGATTGACAGTGTACTTTCAAAGCCACTTAACCATTTCAGCAAGCTCAGGATGTACAGTGTTGCTGGTGATTTCATCGAACGCAGTCCAGGCATACTCAGATTTGGCTCCCTTCATTCTCTTAAGCTCAGGCTCGGGTTCCAAGCTGGAGTGATCCTGCGAAGAAGAGTTGGAGTTGACAGAGGGATATCTCCTTGAACGAAGCGCTCCTCCGGCAAGTTTCCTTCCATCAGGATCTCTCCCATCATGGTCGGGAGTTCTGTGATTGGATCTTCCTTCTGCTCCCTCAACTGCATCCTCTCAGCAGGTAATTTCATCGAGCATCTTGAGATATGACTTGAGAGTTGCTGGCTTGGAGTATTGGGGTCGCTCAGCCAACTCAGGAGGCAAGGCCTCTGTAAGCTGAATGATGGCCATGGCTCAGTCTCATTCTGAGGTGGGTATCTTTCAGTAGTTCTCAATGATATTGGTGCATTGTCTGATAACCTTTGCAAGAGCAGAGTCTTGGGCCTGCAGTGTAGGTGATCACTCATGCTCAGTGTTGGTCATGAAGATATGCTCGTATATCTGATGTATATAATATATATAACCACAAATACACGTCGCTGGGAGGACAGCAATGGAATATGTCAGACATAGAAGGGACATGGCATGAGCATGGCTCTACACACCTGGGAGGACAGCAAGTACATGTCAGAGAGAGAAGGGTGAGACCCTTTTCTCGATGTCCTGTCCCCCAGGTATGTGCCCCTCCTATTGAGAGTGTCTCAGTCTGAGATATGTGGCAGGGCCAGCACAGGATATGGTGATGGCATGAGGATGCCACGCGAGGTGGTCTGCAATTGAGGTGGCTCCTCGATTAGACTCACTTAAATCCATTTTTTAACTACAAATAAAAGTATCTGTGATTATTTATATCCTGGACTAGGTATTCAATGTTTGGGTAGAGCACGTAGACTCAGGTACTGGAACTTGGCATATGCCTTGCAGACAAACATGATTGAAGCTTTAAGTTTACTGTGTAGGCACAGGTATTCACAAATCTAATACTACGTGAATTTAAGGTTTGAGTACCTGTGACTAATAGTATGTGTCGAAGTTAAAGGCAACCACGTGTTTACGCGTACGGCCCAAACAGATGGCCGGGTCGCGTGTAGGCTCAGAGTCAGATATTCGAACCTCAAATACTTGTGCCTGGAACGCAGTGAATACCGTCCAAATCAAGCTGTAAGGTATGCATAAATTCTACGAGAAGGCTTCCGACATTCTCGCAGCATGCAGCGTCCCCGCTTGCTGCTTGTTTATGTCCTCTTAGAATTCAACTTGGTTCGAGCCGGGTGTCTGGTGCGATGAGAAGTAATCCACCGCAGCGGGTCGACGCCGTTTGTACGCTGCTTTAAATGCATCCCAACGAAAAGGCCAATAAGGTTATGGCCCCGGCAGGCAAGGCACTCAAGCTTCATCGATGGTTCATGATTCGTGAGTAGCTGGTATAGCTTCACCGGAATAGGTGACACTTCACTCCTCAACTTGAAAGTCAATCTCAACTGTGATACCTGTTCGCGGTAGGTGCAGCCGCCATATGTCGATGTATTCCACGTATAGCATACTCACTCTCCAAAGCAAGCAGTCCCTGTCCGAGACCACGACAGATACACAATCATGCATTGCCTAGAGATCCATTCAGTCCTCCTCGCCGTGCACACAACACAATCGCAAACGATAACACTTACCAATTTGCTTTCGCGTGATCATGGCATCTTTCGTTCCTCGTCGTCGGTCCTTGTGTACATCCTCACCGGAGCTTTCTGGAGTAACAGCACGTCCAATCGGCAAAAGTAAAAGACCGTGATTGTATCCGAACCCAGAAGCTGACGATCGTGCTCGTTTAATGGAGCACCACTCGCGCCTCCGAAGTTTCTTGGCTTTTCAAGGAAATACTTGAACCTTTGACGTTTTCTCGAGGAGACACAGTTGCCTTATCTGTGGCGTCTCTAGCGATCCAGAACGGGATCGAATACTTTGTGTCACTATTGCCATATCCCCCGCTGGTACCACGTCTTCCATGAATAGGACATCTGCCGTACCGAAGACCCTTGGGCGGGAGAGTTTTGGTCAGCCTGCGCGAAGATTCATAGGCCTCAGCCGTCCCTGGTGTATTGAATATTGATCACGACTATGGCCGAGCCTGGAATAAGCCGTGATCACTACAGTATCTTTGGACATTCTCCCACCTACTAATAAAAGTGCTTGCTGCGGCTATAGCTGCAACTTATAGACACTAATGTCCCGGCTGAACTTGGCAGACGTAGTATCCCTGGTTCAATGGCATGCACTATGAGTGCGAATGATGCAGTACCCTTTCGTCTAGTACGCCCGCACTACTAGCGAAACAGGTTTGATGATGTCGACGAAAGCCGAGGCAATGTCCGCTCAGCGGAAGAAGACTGGAAATACGAATTGAAGTCGAGGAGATTTGTCGGTACAGGCGCTGCGCCGCCGCCACACCGGCTTGCCATGATGAGCGTCCGAGAGATCGCGCAGTCTAGAACGCCCGCATGTGCGGCCACCAATAAAATCAAGGAAGCACAATTCACCAATAGAGACTTGTGCCTAAGACGGTGGCGGCGATCACGACGGTATACATCGTACACGCCCGGCCCGGCAGTCGATGTCAAAACGAGGAGGAGAAGATTGCATGGGAATGTCTTGCGTATATAAAAAGTTGTCGTTGTGCATTACGGGTTAGATTGCATAGGAGGACAATGCTCATCCTTTGAGTTCTGGCTCAATGTTGGCGATGCACGGGCAAGTTGCAGAGCCTGTCAGTCGTCAGCAGCGAGTCCTGTAAGTCGCATGATCATCTTTGCCTCAGCACCAGAACTGAGCTTACCCAGATAATACAGGTTCTGGTAGGTATTTAGTGCGGGCGAATTGCGCCTCATCCTAGCGGCATCATGGAAGCCATGCCTTGGCTAAGTCGAGCAGAATAGGGCAAGAGCACGATAGAACCAGAGCACAATACGCTAGGATGAAGCAACATCTCCGATGATTTCCACAGGGACCAGATCTTTACGGCCAATAACTCAAGATCATACGGCATCAGCACGATGTATAGCGGTGTTGTAGAGTCTGGGGTTATGATTCAATGCTGACAGAGCACCAACATGAAAAACCTCCACGTCTGTCATAGGTGCGGCACATACGCGGGCGTATCACGGCAGCAGTCCAGGTAAGCCGAAGGAGCAGGCTGCTAAACCATCATGTGGACCGCGGATAGGTTTCCAAGACCCTGATGTTCCTGAGACGTTGGAAAGATGTGACGAGTGTGCGGAAATGGAGGTAAGATGGGTTGGGACTCTGGCTCGGAGAACACGGGACCCGCGTTCTCCTTCGATGGACGGCAGCATTGGCATTTTGGACGCCTCGAAGGTGAATCCGGGAGTATTCGCCATCATCATTGCTGACCGCATGCTATTTATACACGGTTGCCAATAGCTCCGAAAGGGTTGTGGAAGGCCGTCGTAACGAGTCTAATAGAACTTGAATATTTGAATCAGGATAGACAATCGGACGACCTGAACTAGCGCTTAGTAGCGGTCGTATAGAGTCAGTATCTGCCATCTAAACTTTAAGAAGGTTACCACAGTGATGAGGCCGGAGCACGTAGCCCCTGGGTACGACGGAAACCGAGCTGTGGCGGAAGACCAACGCGTCGTGTGCAAAAAAGTTTTTGTTCGTGCGGAACAGATCGTGCTGGTATTTCTTCGAGAGTGAAATGCCTGGTGCTAGACACGCGGATCCTGTGGCGATTCTAGGCGCTGTGGGATAGCGAAGTAGCTCACAGCACATAATCCCGAAGATCGAAGTGGAGGAGAGGCGCGCGGATGAGAACCGAATAGTAACAAGAATTTAGAACCTCGGTCAGCTCTTACGGCAATGATCCGTTGATTAGGCCTTTCGTGTCGACAGATAGGCTGGTATCATTGCCTGCACTAGACGACAGTACTGAGGCTACAGTACTTGCTTTGCATATTCGTTTAGACAGCCGCGTCTCGCGCCCTAGTGTTTGTACTAGTTTGTACTGCACAAACAGTGACCTCATCACACATCCCACCGGACCTTCATGTTAATTGTTATGTTCCCTGTTGCTTTGCTTTACACATATCATTCGAATCATCAGTGAGCTGGTAATGCAGCAGTAATGCTTACAGACTAAGGGACAGACTATAAAGCCCCTGTGTGTCGTGTAGATTGGGTGAAAAGCTGTTCAACATCACTATAGTCCTCGAGCAGCCTCAATATAATAACGTGGATTGTCACTTTGCAACGGCCGGAGAGTTGAGCAATCTCGGGAATATTGAGATGTTGCTCATAATATCATACAATAATGTGCTATCCTAACTCTATAAACACTGGTGGAATTAGCGTGACAAGGTCACTGTTTACACCGCGCACACAAGTACACATACTCGGGCGCGGGGCGCGAGACGCGAGTCAACGAATATGCAAAGCACTGTAACGTGCCCGTAATGGCGCCCAAAGCCTCATTAATTCATTCTTGACAGACGGGACCGGTGACAGAGCTTCGCAAGACTATCAATCCGAATAACCTAATTTTTCTTATGTAAATGGAATGCTCTGACCATCTGGCAGTCGTCGCAGGTCGTAATGCAGCATCGAAAGTAGCTCGGAACTCGTAGCTAGCTGTACAGAGGCCATCTGACATAGCCGGAAGGGGAGCCGGCTAAAGCCGACCGTACCTTGATACCGAATTTGTATGACCTGATTTTTTGGTTTCTTCGCGTAGTGTATGGCCATTCTCAGGCTCCCATAAAATGCCTTCCCTTAAATTCGCTCCTTCATACCCGTCACTCCTCAATCACCCACCCCCTACCAACTCTCCTTAGCTGTAAGTACGTTCCATATATCTTTACTCTTTCCATGATGAAATCATTCTGCAAAACCATCGACATGCCTCGCGCGACATGGGAGACTTCCTTCGGGAACCATTCAAGTCACTGACCACTTATTGGTCGTCGTTATGCACAACAAGGGACTAATTTACATTTACAGGTCAATAGGTCAAATGTCCAACGGCACTGTCGCGATTCCCTCGAACGGCGATGGCCGTGTTGGCAAGCGCATTGAGAACTACACTGCGTTCTGGCAGAAGGACATGACCAAGGAGGACAAGGTAGATACTGAGAACCGTCTCGACAACTACACCGAGGTCGTCAACGGTGCGTTCGTTCGTCCGAGCTCTCATCTCTCACTTGTTCAGTCTGAACAATCGTTTCAATGCAGGCTACTACGATGGCGCTACCGAGTTGTACGAGTACGGCTGGTCCCGCTCATTCCACTTCTCTCGGTTCTATAAGGGTGAAGCCTTTGCGGCCTCGCTCGCGCGCCACGAGCACTACCTCGCCTCGCAGATGGTCCTGCGCCCGGGCATGCGCGTGCTCGACGTCGGTTGCGGTGTCGGCGGCCCCGCACGGGAGATCTCGCGCTTCGCAGACGTGCACGTCGTCGGCCTGAACAACAACGACTTCCAGATCCAGCGTGCGCGCAAGTACACGAAGGAGGCTGGGCTAGAGGGCCAGGTTGAGTTCGTCAAGGGAGACTTCATGAAGCTTTCTGAGCAGTTTGGGCCCAACTCGTTCGATGCAGGTGTGTTGCTTTGATCGCGCCCATGGTTTAGCCCCTATATTGACTGGACGGATCAGTTTACGCGATCGAGGCGACGGTCCATGCGCCAACATGGGAAGGCGTCTACGGAGAGATCTTCAAGGTTCTCAAACCCGGAGGCGTGGTACGTGGCTGTGCACGATTCCTTGATACGGTCATTAACCTTCCCTTTCCAGTTCGGTGTGTACGAATGGTGCATGACGGATTCTTGGGATCCATCTATCAAGTCGCACAAGGAGCTCGCGCACGAAATCGAGTTCGGCAACGGCATCCCAGAGATGCGCCCCATCCACCTTGCGCGTGCGGCAATCAAAAACGTTGGCTTTGAGCTCCTGCACGAGGAGGATCTCGCGGACCGCCCCGACGAGGTGCCATGGTACTACCCGCTTGAGGGCGATGTCCGTAAGGCGCAGACGGCGTGGGATTATTTCACCGTCTGGCGGATGAGCTGGAGCGGCAAGCTTGTGACCCACAACTTCATGCGTTTTGCGGAGTTCTTGGGCTTCTTGCCTAAGGGGACGTGGGAGGTCGGTGAGTCGCTGAAGGTGGCTGGTGACGCGTTGGTGAAGGGTGGTCAGACGAAGGTTCGTTTCCGGCACTGGTTGCGACACCTGATCATACTGACAGTGACTTTCTTGCAGCTGTTCACGCCGATGTACCTAGTCGTCGCGAAGAAGCCGGAGAGCTCATAATACTGGGCTAGTACTTCATTGGGACTTTGCGTGCTTAGAGTACTCGGGTAGATATCATTAATCCATAATTCTGATTCGTCTTTGCAAGTTGTACCTACTGCTTTTGCTGTATATATCATACTCTTAGCTTCCCCGCACCCATTTGGCCACAGATAGGCTGTTTGTGATATTCCACGGTGGTCACTAACGTTTCTAAGCACTGCATTAATATTCGTGAAGTCGGCGCCTGTTCGATAATCGGTGTACTTCCACCAACATCTATATCTTCTGGCTGGATTGCAACTTAGTCCTTCATGACTCTTATTCCACCTCTAAGTGTCTGCAAAGGTCTAATACACTGACATAACTTAGAAGCACACCGTTCTATGCATAAACCTGCCTCATCTCTCCATACGGGCCTCACGCCCGCTTCTTAAACACCAGAGGAACCCTAAGTGGCCTGTATCACATCCGCATGCCCATCATCAGTAACCAAGCTCGGACGCAACTATGACTTGAACAAATAGCGAGACTCAAACGTACGTGAGCGTCAACCCCGGCCTGCACGCCAACAACCGCTCTCTGCGCTGCTCGAAAGTCTCCGCAGCAAACTGGGATTCCTCCTTGACCTCAATCTTGTACTTGGAAACGAGCATCGTGAGGATTGCGATGCCCTCTGTTTCAAAGAACCGACGGCCGATGCAGGCGCGGGCGCCTGTGCGTCATCAGGGTCGAGGAGAAAGGCAGTGTTGAGTGTCATGGGTTGAGTGATACATAGCGAACACCACCGCAGGGTTGATCAAGGGGAGGTGGAAATGATGTCCAGGAGTGATAGGGTCAAGGGTGTGATGTGAGGTTAAATCGAGGATAGGGTAGAGTCAGGAACGGCCACAATATTGGATGGAACGGATCATACCTGAGCTGAACGGCAAGAAGGCGTCCCGCGGCCAATCTTTCGCCAAAAATCGCGAGGGCTTAAATGCGTACGGGTCTTCCCAGTATTTCGCTGTATCACGCCACACAAAATTCACGATCCGTCCCACCGTGCAAAGCGATCATTCAGTCTATACCCGACCGACAAGAAGAGGGTAAATAAAAGACGTACGGTTATAGTGCAGTCCTGGAGTGTTGATGATAATATTAGTTCCCGCCGGTACCGGGATGACTTTCTTCTCCCCGTATGCGTTGGTAGCTGTTAGCGTCGTGTCCTCGGCGGAGTACTTCGGAATGCCGGTCACGGCCGGGTAAAGGCGGAGGGTTTCGTAAAAGACGCTGTATGGAGCCCACAACGTCAGCTGCTGCATATAGGCACGTGGTGAGAGAATGGGACCAGTGAAAGAAGAGAAGCAAAGGAGAAGAAAAGAGACTACGTACGCCACACTCTGCGTAAACTGGTTCATCTCTTCATACTCCTGTCCGAAGTGAGTCATTATAAAGCGGGAGACAGAGAGGCTACTTACGGGGATCCTTCCGTCAGGAATCACACTCTTGATATGTTGATACAGAATCTCTTGCTCGTCCTGATAGAGCGCGAGGAGGCCGAAGGTATAGCAGAGCGTGTGTGCGGTAGTTTCGTGGCCTGCGACGAGGAAGATGAAGATATTGCCTGAAGTTGGAGTTAGTTTGCAACTGCTACTGCAAGTGATGCGATAGGATGACAGAGACTGATATGGCAGTACATGAGAAAGATGGAAATGCAGCTGCATCCCCGTCCAAATTATGAAATGCAACATCCATCCTCCTGCCTCCATCCCTCGCATATCTCCACATAAATTCATATATGGACTTACCAACCAACTCCTCATCAGTCAACAGCGCATCACTGTCATCCTCGCTCGCGTCCAACAACGAGCTAAACAAATCATATCTATCCTCTTTCTTCTCTGCGGTGCGCCGCGCGCGGATCATCTCGTGCATATATCTCTACGACACCAACACATATCAGTATCCTACTTTGACCCGCCCCTTCCCTCCCGTAATAGTTACGGCCGGAGGGTGGAATTAAAGAACAGCAAAGAGATAAGACAAAGGAGGGATGCTTACCCGTAGCTCGTCAAACGCCGTCTCCACATTCCTAAACCGCTCCGTCAGGCCCATCGCCCACTTCGGGATGATAACCTGCATAAAACCATAGTCAGTTAATATCGAAAGTGACTTGGTGACTTGGTCTTGCGATGCTGACCTTGATGAACACGTCCGTGCTCACGACGTGCAGTGCGTCTTTGAACGTCATCTTATGCCCTGGCGGGACGACGAGGTCGTCGTTCCACGAGATCCGCCTTCCGAACCCTATCACACACTGCGATCAGTCTTACCTTCTCACAGATGGGCGGGATGAGACAGACCTGCGACGCCGATGACGAAGAGCGCGATCTAAGTTTGGAGTTTAGTGAAGGTGGGTAAAAGTGAGATAAGGGAGGAGAAAAACATACGGGCACCGTGATGTCGACGCAGTGGTCCACGGCGATCTCGTCCTTCCACTGCCAGATGTTGTCGAACATATCCATCATGATACGACAGGACTCGTCCCAGACGAGTTTGTTGTTGCGCTAGAGGAGCGTGTGGTGACGGGTCAGGTCGGGATCTAGTGCATATATAAAGAGGGAAGGAAGATAGGGAGACGAGGTGATGAGACAAGAGGGTGAGGACAGCAGAATGTCAGAGTAACCGGGAAAATGTACGAATGGTATGTATGAACGACGCAACAGCGAGGCGCGGGTAGCTCTAATGTTTAAGCAACAGCCAACACCCACCTCAGAGAAACTAGGCGCTGCGATCTTCCGGTAGCGCTTCCACTCGTCGCCCTCGCTCGCGACGATGTTGCGGCCGAAGAAGGTGAGGACGGAGTACTGCTTGATCGGCTTGGGGAAGCGCGAGCGCGCGGAGGTGACTTCCTGTGCATGTCACGATATGGATATCAGCATGGTCTGAGTGAGCCGAGAAATACAAGGAGTGGGGACGGGGAGAATGGCAAGAGATCGGTTCCTTTTTTGGGGAGGAGGAGAAAGGATCAGAACAGGAGAGTGGCAGGAAGAATAGGCGCGGAGGGCGGGCTAGTGTGGGGAGGAGGGATCGTAATGGAAGGAAAGATGGGGACGGAAAGCGGACTCCGGAGATGGTGAAGAGGTAGTGTGGGAGCGCGAGAGCAAGGCAGGGGGCATGCGGAATGGCTATGAAGGGGACGCGCACCTTGATAAGAGCCGCATCGGCTAGATTGTAGCCAAGGTGAGCACGGGGCCATACGGACACCTGGTAAACGACCTAAGACACGGTGTGCGACTGGAGGGAGAAGAAACGAACGGATGACATAACGTCCCATCCCATAGCAGCATGATCTGCGTCCACAACGCATCATATAAGAGAATATGAGGATATAAGAATGAGATGGGGACCGCACCTACGTGTTTCCGCCTGAATAAGCTATTCCTCCCTGGTGCGATGCCCGGAATGGGAGGGAGGAAGTTACCCAGCATCGATGAGCCGCTGAACAGTGTGCGGGATCCAGGGTGGTTCCTGCATTCGATAACAACGTTGATCCGCATCAGTATTATCACCTTCGCAAAGAATTGAGCGTACCCGATATTCTTCAGGCCCTGACGGTAACCGACGAAGAGCTGAAGGGCGTAGAGCCCCAGGAGAGAAAGTACGAGGAAGAGCGCATTCTGAATCATCTCCTAGTCTGACTGTGCACTTGAGACGGTGGTGATAGTCGGAGGTGACAGATAGAATCACAAGTTGAGGGAAAGGATCACGGATTGTTATTTTAGTATATCAGGTCCCACCGATCCGTTTTCCCTGCATAATAAACACATTGCAACTGTGGGAGTGTAGTTCCATTGGCTTACGCTGCACCAGACGGCGCGTTTGTTATCCGGCGGATCAATAGTCAGGCATCCCTCAATGGGTCGAGACGTACGACAGGTGGCCTGCCGCAAACAAGGCTTTGCTCTCGATATTCTGGTGTAGAATAGACGGCCCGGAGAGCAGCGATCCCGCCACACGCGAGTCAGAACTTGTGTTTTGAATTTGACCTGACTCCGATGGTCAGCCATAGCCATCCAATACGCTGGAGTTTGTGTTCAGCCGTCCGATGGGAGTTCTGCGGGCCTGACGACGAGAAGAAGCCGGGCGGGTTCCCACTAATGACAGGACGTGGATAAGTCAGCAGTCTACGGATGCTAATGCGGAACTTGGTCTTGGTCCTGGTCCTGGTCTCGGTCTCTTGTCAACAGTCATGGACATCGTTGGATAGCACGTCTGCATGCTGAGATGGTCAACCGAGGCTGCAAGGCATTGTGGCTAGCGCCCGGGAGTTTGTTATTAATTAGACGCTAGTTTTCCGTGAAAAAGCTTGGACGACAATGATCAAGGACTCGAGAAACGTACGGTGGAACCTCTCAGAGCACTTGTCAACGTTGTTCTTAGCTACTCTGCAGTTATCTCCGAGGAGTCGCCCACTCTCAGAGCGGAATTTGCGTATCCCATTCTGTCAACGAACGTGGCCTTACCCTTCGAATTCTCACTTCAAACTCTCTCCCAGTGGCCTACTAACTCTGAATTCCTTCGTCCATGACTGCGGCAAACATAACGTTGCGACAAATTCAACCCGGCATTCGTCAAACTCAGAATTTGAAGTAATAGGCAGTTTGGGTTTTTGACTTGCTAATGGAAAGGCGTGGACAGGCTTCTCTGTCAGCGTCAGCAGATCCTCGCAAAGCGACGTACGAGAAGGTTGGGGAAGAGGGCGACATGGGCATATACAAGTACGTAGGTAAGCTATAAACCTATTGCTTATCCGGCTCCTCGTCGTCTGCTAATAAGCGCAAGCCCCCATTCGAGGATAGTTCATCTATTCGAGACGTGTATAAATGCATGCACCTGTCGATGTTCGCCTGCCATGGCCCATAGGCGATGTGAGTGGGTGCCCAGGGCACTGTGTCCATACTGTTCAGCCTTGCTGATCCATACAATATACATCCCTTCACTGTAAGTATGAAGCATCGACCTGTGCATCGGTCCCTATTTATACGACAACGACGGCGAACTCGACGAAGTTGCGATGGTCAAATAATACCGCGGCAGCCCAGTGTTTGCCAAGCAGACGGGCTGGATGCTACCACTCAGAGAATATCTGTGCTGATTTTCTTTTTATGATACGGATTTGCTTATTCACAGATCTCCATCCTCGTGCATGAGTGATGGTGGGCCCAGCGTCGACTCAGACGCTAAGGACCCGCAGTTTCTGGGTGACTATCTATCTGGAGCTCGAGGGCATGACTACAAGGGACGGCACCACTGGGACGGAGGGACTTTGGTACAACCAGCCCCCCCCCCCCCCCC
>KV425570.1:295895-373430 GCA_001632425.1 Neolentinus lepideus HHB14362 ss-1 | reverse complement strand
CCCAACCCCAAAAATCGGTCATACCAAGCTTAGTTTGAGTCAGGTGCGTTTTCTCTTGGTTGTACAGTATCTCCACGTGGCAGGTCGAACCCGAACGTGTTGGCGTTCGCGGGGTGGTGGATATTATTGGACAGATGTCCGGAAGGATGCATATCGTAAGGCGATGGCAAATCACGAAGCGCGACGACGGTGTGTCATCATAACTAGGTTCACTGCTCCAACTGCGAGGTCCATTGACTTAGGCTCATTGCAGAGCCTCGGATCGACTGTAAGGACAGCACACCGATGAACTGCGTATTAGGAGTTCTCTGTCTTCACAGAAGAACTGCATTCTGTTTCGCAACTCATTTGGATGTTAGAACGTTAATGACTCATTCAGCCAAGCGACTCTTATTAGGGGATACAGACGTCAGGTCTGCTGAAGACATACGATTATATGGGATCCCACTCCACCATTCCTGTCCCCGCACTGTCCTGTATTTTTTTTTTTAATCCGATTTATTGTCTCTAGGGCGTAGCCCTATGCTAGACATTACACGTCGCATGTCTATAGTACTTTTGTTCTTCGTCCCAATAAAGTAAAAGTTGCTGTAACATTCGCGAAGCCGCGGGGTGCGGAGTGCGATAACGGGCGGGAGACCAGCGGTTAGTGTGAAACAAAATGGTGGTGGCGGCAAGGAACAGTTTGAGCTCAAGGGAAAGAGGGTGGATCTGGTCATCACCCGGGTGCATCAAAAGCCCCTGTGGGGAAAAGTTACCGGGCTCTCGTCACCAGTGCCTCGTTGCCCCCAAAGAAGATGAAACCCAGCTTGTCCAGTTCCTTCTCTTCAGGCATCCTGCATATAGGTGGCCAGGATGTAGATTATTTGAGGTTGATATTGTTATAGGTATAAAGTGGGGGTAGCATAGAGGATCGTGATGGGTCGACTAGCGCTGTGGCTTTTCCGATGTCTACGACTGTGCATCATCATCTGTTTGTGGCGGCAAAAGGTCCTCACCATGTGTAGTAGCAAAGCGTCTTGTCTGATGCACGTATGTGAGCAGTGATTTCACCTCTGTAGTTAGTAGTGCGGATAGATCGGAGGCTGCCCGACCAACCGTCCTGTATTCGGAGTCATACTCGGCTGAATAGTCATACTGTCAACGTTCAAAGTCCACACCAAGAGATGCTCGGCCTTGAATGACCATCAGACCAGCATTAAGCCATCCGTAAGTTCTCAACGTCCATTCTCGAACTGGTGATAGTATCTGTAGAAGACGAGAAAGGATGGAGCAAGTACCAAGACATGGAATTCGGTTGCAATGACGGTCTTGTGCGATGAAATCGAAATGCACGACTACTTGCAGGACAGAGCAGAGGACATGTGGAATTCTGCGAGTGCGTGGCGGCTGACTGGCAGGGGCGACAGTGATAAAATCGAGACCCGTAACTTCATGCTGCTGTCGACCTGCGGCTGCGGGATTTTGATGAGAAGCACTTTCGACTGCACCTCAGGCTCTCGATGCTGCGGAAGTGCAAGATTATACGGAGGGTATCGATCGATCTCCAAGGTTTTGTCTATTGCTGAAGGTTATGTTTCGGAGGGGAAGCATCCATCTCCTGATCCGTGCTGTGAAAGAATGGTCACGGTTGTGCATGTCGACGGACAGGCTGTGGCATGGGAGGCGTATACCGGGTTATCCATGTAGTGTATGGACAACGGCATTATGTCTGTCTAGATGGTTTGCTCATAACAACATATGGGCGTTTATCCTCGACTATTGACGACGCACTTTTCTTATGGCGGGTCCAGTGTGGATGAGCGATATCAGGATCCCAAGATAGAGTCATCGATTAACAGCACTATCCGCAGGTTATAAGTATAAGGTATCATGGATCTGATTGCGGAACGATATTATGCCCGGGAAGCTAGGCTGCGCGAGCCCCCAGGCGTCTGTGGATCTGATTGCAATATGTATGTGGGAAACGTTGGAATTTACAAGTATTGCTATTACTGTTAGGATGTCGGACACGGAAGTTCAGGCTATCCGTGAGAGCTTAATTTGAAGTCTGCACTGATAGTAGTACATAAAGGCCGAGAAAATTTGTTATAGCTAACGACAAAATGATAGAGAAGTTGAGATTTCTTCCAACACTGTTCCGCGGTATACCAAAAAGTGTCACCTGCTCCGGCTGATCCTGGCTGATCCCATAATACCTCAGCTCAACGATCAGCTGCCACGCCCAAGCGCCTCTTCTTGAGTTTTGGAATTATGTCAAGAATCATGCTTTGACAGAACCTCCCCCCCAATGATGGTACCGGTTTCCAGCCAGCTGACTGACACAGGGCGCTAACAGACACTAAACGGGATGGTGCCCGGTGGCGAGTGTGGATCCAGGTACTTAAATGGGTTTCCTTTGCATCGGCAGCTACACGCACAGGAAATCTGAAGTTCTTTATTTCGTTAGCTGGAAGCCACATGCTGGTGTGGCGTCGGAGGTAATCACATTCGCGCACAGCCACCGGGACGGAACGCGCTCCGATTCTAGGCTCTAGCCGAGTGTGACCGTTCGTTCGGTCTACTTGAACGTCGTCATTAGACTAAACCAGACTGCTACTAGAGAGCGATCCGAACGGTCTATTCTCGCAGACCGGTCTGGAATGAGTGCTAGTGACTGCTCCAGAGCAATAGAGATATCCAGTCACTTCTAGCTATCAGCGTTTCAACTTTTATAAGGAATGCTGCGCGACTGCCACATGATTGGTCCCATGGCTAGACAGCGACCAGGCTGGCCAAGCCTGATGTCACTCACTAACCGATTTCTTCAGCTGCCCGCACAACATCACATTATTGACGTCTGCGAATGGGATTAGACGGCCCTATTGTCAGCTGAACACTGTGAAGCGATACGGGAGATGCTTGGCTTGTCAGATGACGACGTCGGGTGTAATAGGGACGAAATGTGGAATTCGTAAGTGGTCCAGAGTCTCTCTTCCGTCTAGACTGAGATCATAGAACCCCCGTTCACGCTCGCTAAATTTGACGCAGCCAGGCTGAAGGAGAGTCATCGCCGCGCCTTCGTTCGGAAGTGGGATACAGCCAGTACAAAAATGTGCACCGCGAGGACGCTCTCCAGAGTTATAAATACTCGCTCATCCTCTTCTATCCGCTCTTCTCATCAGTTCAAACCACTCAGCAGATCTACACCTCTACGAACACTTTCTTCTCATACAAACATGAGCAACATCATCATCCCGAAGACCCAAGTCGCTGCCGTTGTCCCGGCGCCTGGCGCCGCTGTCGAAATCAGGCGCGAACACCCAGTCAGGCAGCCTTCTGAGCTCGCGCCCGGGGAGTGTCTTGTCAAGCTCACCTACACCGGTGTCTGCCATACCGATCTGCACGCAAAGCAGTACGATTGGCCCGTGAAGCCTAAACACCCCTTGGTGGGCGGGCACGAGGGTGTTGGTATCGTTGTCGCTATTGGCGAACACACCTCCCAGTCTCCTGTCAAGATTGGTGACCGTGTGGGTATCAAGTGGCTCGCGGACTCTTGCTTGCAGTGTGAGCAATGTCGGAAGGGCCTTGAGCAATGTTCGTATGTTTCAGCCACGCGATGTTCCCCTTTTGGCTAACCTGTAACCTTTTTAGGCTGTCTTAACTGCAAGCTCAGCGGTTACACGGTTGACGGTACCTTCCAGCAATACGTTGTCTCTTTTGTCAACCACGTCTCCTTGATCCCCGAAGGCATCGCTGATGCCGATGCCGCTTCTGTCCTTTGTGCCGTAAGTTTCCGAAGTTCATCTCCATATGACAAATTGGTTCTTATGACGACCATGTCATGGTTAGGGTGTGACTGTCTACCGTGCAATCAAGTACAGCCGGACGCACGCCGGTGACTGGATCGTCCTCCCGGGTGCTGGTGGAGGACTCGGTCATCTTGCCATTCAGTACGCCCGCGAAATGGGTCTCCGTGTCGTCGCAGTCGGTATGTGGCACTTCATTGACACTCTTCCTCAACTCACTAATCCGCCGCCCCAGATACCGGTGCTGAGAAGAAGGAGCTCTGCATGAAGCTCGGTGCTGAGAAATGGATCGACTTCCTGGAATCCAAGGATCTCGTCGCCGACATCAAGGCCGCCACTGACGGCCTGGGCCCGCACGCCGCGGTCGTCACCGCTGCCACCGGCGCTGCCTACTCGCAAGCCGTCGACTACCTGCGCAACGGCGGCACGCTCATGGCCGTCGGCCTGCCGGGCAAGGCGACGCTCGACGCTTCGATCTTCTTCACTGTCTACAAGGGCATTAGCATCCTTGGCTCGTACGTTGGCAACAGGCAGGACGCGTACGAGGCGCTTGAGATCGCGTCGCGTGGTCGTGTCAAGGTCATCTTCAAGTTGAGGCCTCTGAGCGACCTCAAGGAGGTCTACGAGGGCATGGAGAAGGGTCTGATTGCCGGACGGGTCGTCTTGGATTGCTCAAAATTTTAAGCGGCAACTCGCTCTTGGCTCGCCAGTTCAAGGACGTTCTCTCATAACTCTAGATTATCATAATAATCGCGCAACAATGTTGTAACAGTATCCGAAAATACGGAAAGTATTGTACGTTGGTGTTTGTATATATAGCAGTACGAAGAATTTTATAACCACGTAGATGTTTTGGATGAGCTACAATCCAATGGTATGGCTCTAGAACCACTAGTGTCTTTAGCTAGCGTCTCGACACAAAATTCAGCGTTTGTTACTCACTGCAGAACTGTCTCGATCAGGCATGTCAATGCCTCGAGATTCTGGCATTGCCGAAGGACTGGTGGTACTGTTGTGCAAAATTGTCATTATTTCTATCCTGACCCATGTTACGTTGGGAGAGAGCCATAGTAGCAGGAGTCGAAGCCAAGCTTCTTCATGAAAGCCTTCCCCAGGCTGAGGTAGCTGATGCAGGCTGCCAGAGAGATTCGGCAGAGAGTTTTCACCCGCCATGTCGTCATTGGCGAATGCATAAATTTCAATTTCTTCATACAGACCTAGCACAACGACATATACAGAGTGCCAGTCTTATTAGCTCGAGCAGCCTGGCGCTAGGTTCTGGTATCTCCCGAGCACCAGACTAAGCTAAGGGTGGTGCTGGAACCCAGGTCTTTGAGTAAGGTGGCAAACGTCCAGCTGTTGCCTTGGAAATAGGAGAGAATTGGCTGAAGGATGCGTGGAAGGGGTTGCAGTCAACTCAAAGGATGCCCCTTGTGATATACTATTGCGTCTTCGCTAAAGTCCGACATGTCAGAAGAGCGTATGAGTTACAGACTTACAGTATACGTAAAATATTGGAATATGCCAAGCGATTAATGCAGAGAGTAAAGCTCAAAAGGCAACACTTGATATTCCATGTCTGGGTAAAAAGCCGGTCAAGCTAGCCCAGTTTCAACCTAAATTCTTTGGACCGACAGTCACTCAGAGTCGGAGAGCGTAGATAATCGGGAGCAGACAAGCAAGTCAATATGCCGCTTCAATATTCCAGTTTTCATGGTGGAAGATATCGAGCCTCAAACATTTCTGGTGGAAGTTCGATCAAACGCAGCTTGCGTAGTGGTAGAAGTTCATCTCATCTTAATCAGCGCCAAAGTGGTAGTACTTAACTGTGAAAGCGGCCGAATTTGTTGGTAGATGATTCTGCGTGTAGTCTTTAAGTTTGAATCCACCGATGAAGAGGGTCCATTCCTTACAAACGTGCACGTGGTCTCAAATCCTGAAAGGCACCGCGACTACTATCATTAAATTGATGCCATGACATGTCCGTATATATGTGCCATGAAACCACGAACATATATTCGGGGTAGGGTAGGGAGCAACAATAGCCTGTCTCCTGCCAACACTGACAACGATCCTTTGGAACGCTGAAACGGACAGAATGACCAATGTGAATGACGAAATTGTCGTAAGATCGTGACAGAGATGTAAGAAAGCAAGAAGTTACGATACGCAACGTACGATAATAAACGAGCACCGGAATTCAGAGGATGGGTAAAAGCCGGGTCAAGGGATATAGCAAAGGAATGCAAGTGTTGTGATACTAGAGACAAATTTGAGGCGACGATTGGATGCACAGCAATTCGGAGGAGATGGAGTGGAAATTAACGATGTAGAAGACAGATCCTGATGAGGGAGTTGTTCCCTAAAATGCAAGCGAGAAACACCTATAATGCTGGAAATTTTGATGAGGCAAAAAGAATGAAGGGTAGACGAACAAGAAGCTGGTGAATTGTAGAGAAATGGCAGCAAATGAGATCACAGAGATCTGATTTATTTGCTGGCAAGAGTAGCTGCCTGAGCGAGCAAGGCCTTCTCCTTGAGTACTGAAGGGTAACTGTTCATGAGATGAGCAAGAGAGCGAAGCTCCTCCTGGTCCAGAAGCGCAATGGTAAGCTTGGGCTAAAGACCTAATCAGCACAGGAGCTCTGCTGGAAGCAATGAAATGGAACATACGGCTCCCTTGATGCCAAACGCCTTGATCACACGCCACCTGTACCATAGACGTGTAAGGACGTAAAGAAACACGTAAGCGGAAACAAACGTACAGCTTATCACCCACAGCCTGCTTTTGCTGCTGAATGGGCTTGTCGCGCAAGCCATCGACGAACTCATCTGTAGCCCGGACAACAAGCGGGTCAGCCTTAGGCAGCGGCAAACCTGTTGCCGAAGGGGAGTTGGCGATCTTGACAATCTCCACCGCAGACAGACGCGCTAATGAAACAATGGTATATCCCGCGGACGAAGCATCGGGCGTCGCTGGTGTGGGTGACCCAGCAACCGATGGGCCCCTCGATGACAGGTCAGGCGTCCGCGGGCTCTCTTCCAGGGAGCGCGTCGAAACCTCCCTAGCCTGCGGTGTCATTGGTACGGGCACAGGGTCCTCTTCACCATCGTCGCTATCTAGCACAACCTTCGCGTCCTGGATCTTCGCTCTCAACACCTCGATGTTAAACAAGCATAGTGCTCGATCGCGTTTGGGCAGGCTCATCATAAGCTCCGTGAGTTCGGCCTGCTTGGACGACTCAAGTTTGCACACAGCCGTGTACATACGGTCGCGCTCACTACCGCCAGGCGCTACCGAGCCTGATGGGGATGACGTTCGCGGAGGTGTCGAGATCGCGGGAGAAACGGAGATGGGTGTGGATGGATGCTCCGGCGCCGACGCCGTGGCATTCAGAGTGTTGGCATCCAACAGTCGGGAGTCCTGCGACGCAGAGGGTGAAGGCGATTTCTCTCGCGCAGGTGTCTTCTTCACAAGCAGCGAGTTCTGTGCAGCACGGATATGCTCCGTCAACTTCGCCTGGTCGTGGATAACATTGACAACGTCGCTCAATGATAACGAGACGAGCGATTCAACAATCGAATTCACTTCATCCGGAGCGACGTTATTCGTAGACTTGACCCGGCGATTAAGCTCACCCATCAACACTTCCTTCCGCACCACCGGTGAAAGAGCAGCCAGATCGTCGTAACGCATTGGTACATTCAAAGTACCAGCAAGTGCGGCCTAGAGTGTAAAAACGGTAAAAAGAGATCTTTGGAAGGTGGATGATAACACGTACATTGTAGTAACTGCCACTGCCCCGTCTCAGCCTGTGAGGATGATCGCCGTAGTTATTATGCGGCGGCGATCCCAACGCACTCGTCTGCATCCTCGGGCTTCCCCACCCAGCATAGCTCTCGCCACCCTCACTAGCGGTAGGGCTGGTAGCCCCACTTGCACTCCTCGGGTGACCATTCTGACCGGCAAACCGAGCGGCAAGCTTCTCCTGCCGTAGTTGCTTCGGCTCATGCAGGCGTACAACAACCGGTTTCGAGCCAAGGACAACACCGTTCATAGATTGCATAGCGTTGGCAGCTGTATATCTTATCAGTTCACCGTAATGGGAAAGGCTCGAGATATGGACCTTGATCAGGTGTCTGGTACGAGACAAATCCGAACCCTCGGCTCTCTCCATTCTCATTCCGCATCACCCGTGCACTGCTACACATAAGCGGCGGCGTAAGATACCATAATATGAAGCCTTACCTGACGATTTGGCCAAACTAAAGATAAGGCTATGGTTAGTATAGACAAATAGAATAACAGAAAGATAGCTACCTGGCGGAAGTGTGCGAAGAGGGCATTAGAATCGATTTCTGCGTCGAGATTCTGAGCGTATAGTTAAAACTCGATCCGCTGTGACAGTCCTGAACACATACTTTAATGAAGAGATTACATGGGTCAATCAGGCCGCTATGGCTGCCTTGATGTACCTGCACTTGCTGTCCGGGGCCATGAATAAACGGTAAGTTGTGCTGCCCCCGAGGAGAATATGTGAGAGGTCGTGGCGGGGAGTGTGGAGAGTGTGGGGAGTGCGGGGAGTACTGCGTTCACAAGTCAGACCTGAGCATTGGAGCGAAGAACAACAGCGTTCGACCAGGAAATATCGTCGTCATACGAAGGGAGGATTTGGAAGTAATATCCATACCAATACTCACCTGTTGGGGATACGGGAAAACAGAACCCGACGGAACGAAAGCCGGTGCGCTAGGACTGAACTCGGACGAGTTGGATCCCGCTCGTCTCTGCTGGTACATCTGCACCACGATATTGTATCCCTCAACGTCCGCGCAATGCATCGCTTCTTCTCCCTGTCGTGCGTCCTCTTCTCTCCAGAACTCGACGACTCCCGTGTCCTTTCCGAAACTGGTCTGGGTACGAACCGACGCTAATGCTCCAAATGGACGGAACAGATCATACAGTTGAGAGTCAGTATAACCTGGTGGAAGTTGCTTGACTAGTCTGGGGCAAGCGTTTGGAGGAGGCAGTGGCGTGGGTGGATTGGTTGGGGGATAGGGCGAGAGAGTTAACAATACTGAGGGCTGTAAGCCTGGTATCGGGCGTGATTGCAACGTGGCAAGTGCCTTCTCAGCTACAAAGTACCTCGGTTAACTAACGCCACGCCGAGAAAGAACGACTGAAACGCGCCTTTATCGAGAAACTTGAACTCGATCGTACCAGACATGGTCCCGCTGTTCGGGTCTCGATTGAGGTTGAGTCGGAAGGGTGCACACGTTTGGAGTGCTCCAGCAAGATTCTCGTCAGTAACATGAGAAGGCGTGATGCCGATGTACAACAGCGGATCGTGAACATAAGGATGAAGCTGGGGCCCTGCAGGTTCGGGCATTGGGGAGTAGTCTGTAGCCATCATAACAACTGCAAGAATACGACGATCTGAGTAAATGCAAGTCCGTGCGCGGGTGAGTGCGACGGCTCAGAAAGTCCTAAACCTTGGAATACACAGCTGGGTCGTGGTGGACGTCAGGCGAGACGCTCAATCGAAAAAACCGCCTCAGGACCGCTTATGTAACGAGACTGCTAATTTAAATCGCGGACGCAACACCGTAGCCTGCAGGCAAAACAACACGCATCAAAATTACTGAGAATAAAAAAAAACACGCTTTCCGGGTACTACTTTCTAACGAATATGAAGTTCGTGATTCCTTCGCTATCATCTTTGTTAGGTGATTCCATACTGTCGATCCATAGAAACCCACGACATTCTTTATGGGAGTTTCTCTTCCCCGCTTCTTCTTCCTTTTCTAACGCCACCTTGCTTAAGACTGAATATTAGCGTGTCTCTCTGGTACCGTACTCATTTTTTTCCATGGATAATGACAACGATGTCCTCCAAACATTTTTGAAGCCGAGACTAGAGGGATATCTAGCAAAATGATTTAACTATGCCATTAAGCTCAGATATGCAACTGACAAGAATGCTTGCCTTGCCTGCCTTTAAACCAGAGTCATGAGTAGGTGGAGCATGAATTCTGCAATAGTTATGCATACAATATAGAAAAAGTTCTCTATGCTGAATCCTGATAGGCCACAAGGAATACTGACCTCTGAGAACATGTTTTCAGCATTGACAGGCTAGGACAGACAGTCACTACTAAAATTTGAAACCCGGCCAGGAATGCTAAATCTGGTCCGAGATAGCTAGTAATTAGTCAAAGCGTAGAGTGATAAATTCAACGGGGGAAGTTATTTAGATGACACAGTAGAAGGGCATATAATGGCAATGATTAGATGCTACACAATTTTATGACACTTAAGTTCGCTGGGATGTAGACTGCGAGTTCCCGATATAAAACATTTTAGGTAGTCTTGAACCCTTTTCCAGTATCTGACCCACGTGGCAATGATGGCACGCGGTCACGTGCCGCTTTGTTCTTCGACGCAATCGGCTCGAGCGAATCTGAACCGAAGCCACTATCAACGGTATGGCCACCGCAGCCACCACCGACGACGACGCGTACGATGAGAATGGGCCGGTCATTGTTGACTGCGACGTTCTTGAAGCAGCCAAAGAAAATATTCAGCCTATCGCTGCCGGCCGACGAGTGACTGCCTTGTCTGCGATCCTGTCTACCCCTCATGCGCAGCGAGAAGCACGTCTCGCATCAACAAAGAGCAGGCTTCGTATCAATGTGGAGGTGGCAATGGAAGATGAAGACGATGATCCGCTTCAGGCGTACTGCCACTTTGTGTACTGGACGGTGGAGAACTACCCGCAGGGGCAGAGTGCGGAGTCAGGTTTACTGGAGCTGCTGGAAGAAGCAACGAGAGTGCTGAAGGATGATAGAGAAGGGAAGTGGAAGAGTGATATACGGTATCTCAAGCTGTGGGTCCTTTATGCAAGCTACATTGAGAGACCCGCTATCATCTACCGCTTCTGTCTGGCGAATGGCATCGGTACGGAGCACGAACTACTCTACGAGGAGTTTGCGTTGTCATTAGAGCGGAGCGGTCGGTATGTTTCTCGCACTATCCTGCTGGGACTACTTTGTAACATCGTATAGCCGCGAGGAAGCCGACAAAATCTACCTACTCGGTATTGCTCGCCAAGCACAGCCGTTGGACAGATTAAAGAAGAAACACAACGAGTTCCAGAAGCGAATGATGGTTGCAGCGCCAGTATTAGAGCCGCCGAGCTCCGAACCTGAACGCCGAGCAGAGGCTTCCACGTCGAGGAAAGCACTTGGCGTCAAGGTCCGACCCGCATTCACCACATCAGAGCCCAAACGTGAAGACATGCCTTCTTCCAATACCGCCACTTCTCGACCCGCACCCAACGCAAGACTGCAGGTCTTCGTCGACCCCACCGGCGAACTATCAGAATCAAGCACTACAAACGACTTCCCAGACGTCGGGGACCGGGTAACACGAGTGAAGGAAAATATTCCCGAGATGAAGAAGGCAGCCGGGACGACGCTTCGCCAAGCAGGGAAAAGTAAGAGATTGGCATCTGCCAGATCGGCTGCACCCAGAATTGCCGTGTACAGAGATCCTGAACCAGAGGTTATCGATGAGGACGACGTCAATGACATGCCACCGCCTCCCGTCCCGACAGAGAAGAAGGGTAAAGGGGCTGCAACGTCTAGCAGATTAGCAGCAGCAAAGATCGCTGTGTACAGAGATCCTGAGCCAGAGGAAGACGGCACGAGTGACATGCCATCGCCCCCGGCCCCGACGGGAAAGAAAGGTAAAACAGTGGCAGCATCGTCGCAATCAAAAGGCAAGACACGCGCCTTCACCCCCTTCTGCGACACCGACACCGACCAACCAACATCATCGCGATCGGCGATAAAGACGGATGGCTTCAGGCCATTTTGCGACGCCGATGCCGATGGCACAGAGATAGCACAGACAGCGAAGGTGGCTTCTAGTTTTACACCGTACCGTGACGAGGTGAGCATGTTTATCCCTGGTATCGGAAGCCACGGACTCATTCGTGAATCGTAAGAAGACAACCAGCCCAACGTCGCAGAGCAGTTCCGCCGAAGAACCCGTGATCAAGATTAAGAAAGCTGGAGCCAAGGCTACTGTGCCAGTCACAGAGGCCGAAGCATTGAGGAGGGATCCTTTCAAGAACTACGACAAGACGGTATTCCTTGATCTAGACCGTGCCGATCTCTAAATTGGTGAAGCGAACGACATCTTGACCTGATTCACAGAAGTGAAACAATTGAACGACAATTGCTAGCAGATTTACTGGAGTGTTGATGCTTGGTTCATGTATGATACGATGTGTTCAAGGTGTACTTGATCCTACGCGAATGGAACAGCGTAATACGTTTGACGAACCTAGGGGATCTTTTCAGTAGAGATCTTGATAGATCGGATACAAGTAGATCACCGATGCCGACCTAGCCCCTATGCTGTGCCGTAGACCTTCATTGCAACCCTCCTGAATATCGATCCTATTGCAACAACAGATATGTCCGTCAAGGCCGCGAAGCTATACCCCTGCAACCCCACGACGACGCGTGGTGCGTCTACCAAGCTCAGCGCGAGTAAGAGCAAGATCGTATATACAAATGGGAAGACAGTGATTGTACGTCCTGCCTCCAGAGATTGCAGGCGGACGTCTTTTACCTGGCTATTATCGCATTAGATCAGAGACTTGAACGTAAGTCGTGTCAAGGCTACTAGGACCCATTGTCCATGGTATCCATTCAATCGTGCAGGATCCGGCTGTTGTTACTGCGTATGCTGGGCATACTCAGAACGCTACCGTTGCCCGCATTTCGCCATCAGGATATTATTGCGCTTCCGGTGACGCGTCAGGAACTGGTGAGCGTATCTTCTACCGAGCCATAATAACTTACCGAGTGCTGTAATGTCATGGAGTCCGTGTCTGGGATACGGTAGGCGAAGATAACAGTTTGAAGGGGGAATATAAAGTCATCTCTGGGAGAATGTCCGAACCCATTCTGCTTGTGCGCGCGTGCTGCGACTCACTGGCGGCGTTTGACCAGAAATGACCTTGACTGGGATGGCGAGAGCAAACGAATAATTGCTGTGGGAGACGGTCGAGAGAAGTACGTTCGAGAATTCCTTTCCTTCCTCGCCGCTAAGTCGGTTCAGATTTGGACATGCATTCATGATGGACACTGGATCATCTACCGGCGAAATCATTGGTCATTCGAAGGTATGTATGCCTGTGTACCTCACAAGTCATCTTCCTAAACGATCCCTTCCTTTCAGGTTATTAATGCTGTCGCCATACGGACTCAGCGCCCCTTTCGAGCGGCTACAGCGTCTGATGACACACAGATAATCTTTCATCAAGGTATGCTGTGTGATCGGCGGAATGCGAGAGCGCTCTGTTAATTAGAATGTCTTGCCAAAGGTGCACCTTACAAGTTCGACAAGGTACACATAGCTCAATAGAGTTCAGTCATATGGACTTCATATTGATCGGCACGTTCCCAGACCATCAAAACCCATACCAAGTTTGTTCAAGATGTGAAATATGCACCCAGTGGAGATTATTTTGTCAGTGTCGGCTCGGATGCCAAAATATTCATCTATGACGGGAAGACCGGTGATACGCTGGGCGAGTTCGAAGGCAGCGGTCATAAAGGCTCTATTGTAAGTTACCGAACCGGTTACCTAGCATGTTCGCTGCTAATGCATCACCGATCGTGCTCTGGTAGATGGCGTGCAGTTGGAGTCCCGATAACAAATCGATAGCGACATCTTCTCTGGATTGCACGGTGAAGCTATGTAAATCTCTTTTCTCGCAGTTTGCCGAATATATACTGATCACTTATGCCCATGCGTAGGGGATGTCGAAAGCCGGAAGGCCACCACTAGCTGGTTGGTTGGGTCGGATATCAATCACCAGCAAGTAGGAAACGTGTGGTTCGCCCCAGACAATATAGTTTCGTTATCCATGACCGGTGACTTGAACGTGTTCGACCCGCGTGTAGGCGAGAAGCCGGCGCGCATCATAAATGTAGGTGACGTGCTTCTCATTTCCGATGTCTACAATAGCCACCTGTGCCTGACTCCGTTGTTGCTATTTCCACAGGGCCCAACCAAGGCCATCACCGCAGCAGTATCAACTTCGCTCGAGACGTTCCTCACTGGAACCGCAGAAGGCCGTATTATTCAGTTCTCAGCTGCAAACGGAGAAACTTCCTACGTAGACGGCGAAGGCCATACTAATCTTGTCACCGGCTTGTCGTCTACTCCAGATGGAAAAGTCGTTTCTGTGGGATTTGACGACAAATTACGCGAAATTGAGCACAGAAAGTTCACGTGCGTTTCGGGATACTGATTTACTCACACGAAAAAAATCTGAGAACATTACCTGTGATAGGCCAGCCTCTTCGTCCTTGGCATCGCAGCCAAAATCAGTGGTGACCGCGGCGGATGGCACAGTCTTCGTGGCCGAAGTAAACGCCATTGAAGCTATCCGGTCTAATCAGAAAATTTTCGAACTTTCTGTGGGATACGTGCCCAGTAGTGTGTCAGCCCATCGGTCTTTAGTGGCAATCGGAGGAGAAGTAAGCAGACAAGTTTATCACACGTCCACCACACCTTGAACTAAAACTGCCTAAATGAAGGATCAGAAAGTTCACCTCTACGAATGGGACGGCAAAACGTTGAAGGACCTTGCTACCCTTGATGGTAACAAGGGAAATGTCACCGCTTTAGCTTTCTCGCTAGATGGTGTCTATTTGGCAGCCGGAGATGTAAGCTTCGCATCTTTGCTGAGGCTGATAACGCGGTTCTTACGCAACCGAATACCAGTCCAGCGGAAAGGTAATCTTGTTCAACGTTGACGAACGGAAGGTTAATGATCTCATCACACCCCCATAACCTGACTCTATCTGACAATTAATAATTCTTGCTCTCGCACAGGTGTTAACCTCTCGCTGGTCCTTCCATTCCGGTAAAATAAACTCGTTGAGCTGGACTGCGGACAGTCAGCATTGCGCCTCTGGCTCTCTGGATACGCACGTGTATGTCTGGAGTGTGCAGAAGCCATTGCGTAATATTGCCATCAAAAACGCAGGTCCAGGAGGCGTCAACTCTGTGCTATGGCTCGAGAGTGACGGGAAGGCAGGCAAATTGGTAAGCGCAGGAGCAGATGCGTGTGCAAGATTATGGGAGATCACGTTCCATGCGTGAATTGCATCAGTAATGTACGATTAAATGTATTCTGGCCGGTTCTAAATAGTATGGATGTACGACTAATACGTCGCGTTAAGTACAATAAACCAATGACCCCGTTCGCATCGCGAGACAGACGGCGCCTTGAAGCCATATATATATACAGGAATTGCTCCATGAGGGTAAGATTTGTGGTGGTATCATAATAGTTATTTCGCGAGCAAATCGCCGACGACGGGTATAGGGACAAAAGGGAAAATGCATATCTTTAAAGTAATCCATGAGCAGCATGGAATACTCCACCTTGGCCATGACCGCGACTGTCAGTCCGTCATCTCACTCGCCGACATCTCGTCGTCCCGTCCATCGTCCATATCATACGAGCCATCTGATGCCTGGCTCGGAGGACTTCCCCACACTCGTCCATCACTATTCGCCTTCTTCGTGACTAACTCGCTGATCGGGCGCAACGATACGCTTGGCCGTGTCCAGCGAAGGCGTTTTGGTCCCGACTCATGCACCTCTGTAACGACCGGCGCGTCAAACTCGATGTCTCCCGACGACGCGCCGGATGACGAGCCGCCGAATATTGGGTCTGAGGGAGATAGAGAGCGGTGCGTCCGCAGGTGACGTTTCGCATTTGAACGCACGGTGAAGTGCTTATCGCACGTTGGTATGGGACATTTGAATGCTAGATTATATAATGGATAAAGTTTAATAATGTCAAAGAAATTAAATCGGGCTCACGCTTGTCGCCGGAATGCGAGTTCATGTGCGTGGAGAGCCCGCTGGGCCGAGGGAACACTTTATGGCAGATATGGCACTCGTGCATTTTGGGTCTCTTCTTGCTGGTCGCGCTTGCTCGGCTCGACTTTGAGGAAGAGGGCGAGGGCGGTTTGCTGCCAGAGGCTTGAGAGCTCGAGGATGAAGAGATATCCCGGCCCCGTATTTTAGCCCCGGGATTGCCGGATACAGTTAATCCAGTGAACTCGCTGAACGGATTGGCGACATGGGGCACCTGCTTCATAGGGTAGACATCGTTCTGGCGTTTGATGACGACGGAGTGTGGCCATGAATAGCGACCGGGATCTTCCCCATCATCCGAGTCATCGTCATACTCGCACTCATCGACAAACGTAACGAAGAACTGTATCTCTGGGTCGTCGACGGGCTCGAGAGTGTCGTTGATAAGCTGGAACGTGAGGAAGGCGGGATCGAGGGGTTCTTGTTTGGTATTGGGAGAGAGTTCGGACGTGGGCGCTGAGGTTCGGGAAGATGCGAAGGGATTTGCATGGAAGACCGACATTCTCTTTCGCATCGCCTCTGTCGTCGGTGTCTTCGGGCGACGGAACCGCAGGTTAGGCGCAGTCTCAACGACCTCCGTCATGGGAAGCATCTTAGATTCCAGAACGAACAGACCTTCGAGGGAGTCTTCATTCTCCTCTTTCACTAGTATCACCCGCTGTGTAGCACCTACACCTTCCGACGCTTCGTCGACGTCAGCGTTGGAGGGGGTCGTCGACGATGAGCTGTCTACGGATGGCAGGCGGGTATTTTGCACATGATACGAGTCGTGGTCGGATGATAACTGCCGTGATTGATTTCCTGTGTTCTGCGAAGAGCGCGATGAGGCCGTCCAATCGCTGTGCCTGGGTCGAAGGGCGTCGGAGAGTGTGTACGACCGGGTGTCCAGTCGAATGGAAGATGGCTGGATGCCTATGCCTAGAGGCGCGGAGTCAGGATCGGGAGAGTCGCAAGCCACAGAGTAGTCGGAAGGGAATATCTCCAATGGCCCCAGGCCGCTGAAGCCTGAGCAACTGGCGCCATATTGCGAGTCATTCCTCTGATACATTGAACCCGACCATGGGTGCGAAGAGGATGGTGCATCTTGAGTCCATGAGCTCGAACTTTGTGCTGACAAATATAGAGCGTGTTGCGTTTGTGTGAGAGATCCTATGACGGTCGATCAGCATAGTTGACTGATTCCCGGTAGAGTCTGGCCACCTTACCCATGATCGTGGCAGTAGAGAACCTTAAATTGCTCAGATAAGAGGGCAGGTGCTCTGTGGGCAGGTCGCTAACGAAGATATCGAGTGTTTGTTATATAGAAGGACGGCACGCCATGGTGACTCGGGAGACACCTCCGAAGCCCGGGTCAGGTAAGATAGTATATCTCGAGTGTCAGATATATCTTGACGGCCCACAAGGCGGACTATGACCTTCCGCCAAGATCCAAGTAAGTTAGAGATGAGTGTCCGAGCATGAAGGCAGAAGAACTTCTGCGGGCACAATACGGTAAACCATGACGGAACCCGGCTGACAGCGATGCATTATGCAGCCTATTCATCGGCGTTGCTGGACACAAGGCCTCATTAACATTTACTAACATTAGGTCAGTGAGTCGATCGTGAATACAAGCATACCATGCTGTGGGAATGTCCTGAGAAGCGCCTTCGCCACCGCGGATCCCTCAGCGAAACCTTCCTTATATGTCCATCGAACTAGGTTGCGTGTGCATGCCCTGTGAGCTTCACTAGAAAACACCGCAAACATATCGATAGATATCGTTCCATCTCGCAAGTTGCTTACACCCGCTAGTAAAATTCGACACTCGACTCCGTGAATATTTCGGACCTTGTTGACACATCGAAAATGCCTCCGATTAGAACTCAGCGGTCATGCCACCCGGACAGCTGTAAATGATCCTGAGGTAACATCTACCTGAAAGGACAGTACTTTGAAGCCGGATAGCCGCAGGCATGCTGTACATCTAGACCGGGGAATGGAGTTGAACGATCCAGCAACTCGAGCTTTCATATGATTGAAACACAGCTTGAATGGAGACATCCGTGCGGCGAGATGGCAAGCACAAAATGTCTGCACTGTCCAGGTTATTTACCCGTGATACTGAATCCGGATATCGACAGAAGCCCGTCAAGGGGCATCTCTCTGTGGGATATCGTCCCTAGAAACCTGATACCCGGGAGAACCCTGCTAGTAGTGTCCCTCTTCGTCAGCCGAAGTCCGTTTGGCAAGTGGCGTAATCTTGCGCCGCTGGACAAGCTACTTGATACACTGACTTCTTAGTGTAAATCCCATCTGGAAGCCTGGTCACAAGACGCAACATCAGCTCCGATAAAGATCCCCAGGTCATTCCCGCTGGCCTGCGCAATCACGATCTCACGGGAGGGCAAACAAATGTCGGGTCAAAGCAGGTTAGAAGCGCCTAAAATAACAAAGTAATCTGGCACCAGGCCCATTCGTGAAACATCTGAGCGGTAGCTCGGTGGCGTCCTACACCTTGGGCAATTAATACCAAACCCATCACAGAAAAGTTGTGCAGACCGGCGGATCTGTCACAGCATTGCCAGTTCTTCTAGCCGGAACGAGACGTTCTAGCCAATCCGAGAGAACCAGAACCGCGAAACAAGGTCGGTTCTTCAGGGGACTTGACGTCACTGCCACGGTCGTTCCAGCATGAATTGAGCCTCGCGCGGCATTGATATGGACAGATTCAGTTCAGGATCAAAGCAAGATGTCCCATCGAACCGGGACCAGCATGCTAAACGGAATTTCCCCGTGAATACTCCACTGCAGTACGGACTTCAAAGAAAAGGATGAACGCCGATTTTGTACCCGGTTACAGCGCGCTCAATTGTGCCCCAGGAAACACGTGAAGGATTGACGGTCGAGGATGAGGACCAAGATGGAGGGCTACCGGCATACGGGACTCGCACTAATGTTGGCTGGCGGTAAGCATGAG
Organism: Neolentinus lepideus HHB14362 ss-1; assembly: GCA_001632425.1. Taxonomy (NCBI): domain Eukaryota; kingdom Fungi; phylum Basidiomycota; class Agaricomycetes; order Gloeophyllales; family Gloeophyllaceae; genus Neolentinus; species Neolentinus lepideus. The sequence goes on along the minus strand of KV425570.1, from coordinate 354,709 downwards.
GAGCTGCACAAAGCCTCCTCATCAATTGAAATCACGAAGGTAGATCCACTTGAGAACCCCGCAGCCTGTGCCTGGTAAGCTACTCGGAGTCTGTAGAGCCTCTATCAATAGAGAGCGATCCACATACCTCGATCGCACGGACACGATGGGTCCCGCTGTAATAACGGACAGTCAGTATTGGTGTTATTTTTGGGCGCCATAGATAGGGGAAGGCCTGGCCAGAAGCCAGCACCTTCAGAGCACACAGCTGCGCGTCAGTACTGTATGAGAGTTGCTGCACTGCGATCGCTGCTTGTTGGGACAATAGAAAACTTTGACGAGCAAGGGCTCCATACAATGCCTTTGAATAGAAAGCGTTCACCCCCGTGTCCCCAGATGAAGCCAGACAACATGCATCTTGAGTCAGGACTTCAGGGTTCCAACACAATCCAGAGCTGGAGCCCGAGGCTCGTACGGCGTTGAGAAAGACGGCCCAACTGCCCAATACCACCATGCCAATTTACGAGCCAGGATGACGGATTGCATCCGCACGAGCCTGCTATCGAGCCAGGCGACCGGTCAAAGAGGCTGTTTGAGCTAATCAGCGCCACTCCACTCACAACGGATTTTCCGCAGGCCGGCCATCAAACGCATAAAGAGCTCAACGTGCAGCGAGCTTTGTGCTGTGGTTAGTGCGGTAACTGCTCAGCCAAGAAACTGCTAGACTCACACTTGGGATACATGGAATACCACCCCGCGAAAGACTGCCTGGCGCTTGCGTCATAGCATGAGAACGTAGGTATCTGAATAGACAGGTGACTGGTTTCCTGACATGGATTACTGATTGTTGGGTTTGTGTTGTTCGCGAAACATAATGGAAGGAGTGTTCGGTAGACCAATATTCTTGTAAAGCGCAAATAGTTGCAATACATAAACCTGCACTCAATGTAATGCAACCGTTGTCCGCATTACCGGCGATGCACATTATTCGTGCTGGGATTCCTACAAAAAGTAAGGCGCTAGCAAGTCTAGAACAGAATGGACAGGTTCCGCGACTCCATACCTATGACAGCTTCAAGAACCGTCCGATACGATGTATTGACGATTAGGATGTCAATTCCACGTACTCGATACATACGGCTCGGCGATAAGGATAATCGCGGCGGATATGAACCTGGACCGCCGTCCTCGACGGAAATAGGTCTGATTCTGCTCGTCGATGGAATGTTGATGGCAAACTGAGGCAACCATGAACGCCACAACATCAGACTGATGACAATCTATGTTCTTCCAAAGGCAAGAGACATCACTTCTCTCGTAAACACGCGGTTTCCATTACGCAGCCGGACTTGGTGCCTCACAACATGTAATGGAACAAAGAGTGAAAATCAATGAAAATCATCACAAGACAACAGATAACATATACAATACTCGCAAGATGACATGGAAGAGACTCTGCGGTGTTTACGCCATTTCTACATCGCCTTCCGCAGCTGCTCGAACAGGAGCAGTCGGCCCTTTTGTACCATCAGACATGAAGGAATCCAACTCCTTGTCCAAATCTTCTGCTGTTTTGGGCTTCCTGGGGCCAGGTCGCCCAGCTCCTCTTCCTCGTGAACGGATCGGTCCAGGACCAGATTTCCTATCGTCCCACGCCGCGTGATGATTATGGATAGTAATATGATGTAGCAGGAGACACGCACGAGACAGGTGGTGGTCTTGTATGGATGTCGTCTTGACTCAACCGGTCTAAGAGAGCCGGCTTCTGGATTCTGTTGATTAGCGACGAGGGCGCGCTTGCACGCCGCTCTTTCCGATGGCCGAAAGTCGGTGCAGTGTCGTATGTGATGGACATTTCTTGACCTATAGCAATGGCATTCCCGTAAGACAAAGCCGAACAAACCGAGAACATTCCACTATTACCTTTAGCCAGAACCCCTTCGAATTGGGTTTTGGCTCTCTTGGCTTCTTCAGCGGTTTCATAATGTATGATGGCGACGCCTGTTGATCGGCCACTGCGATCGTACTTTATTCCGAAAATTGAACCGAAAGGAGTCGACATGGGGTGGTGAACTCGGGTCATTCGGACTCTCAAACCTTGATTATTGGCTCGCGAACGAGCGTGCCTATCTGCCCGAATATCGCCTGAAATCATTTCATCATCGTCTGCAAACGCAGCTTGGGTAGAGGATGCGAACATTCAAATCCTTGGGTGTAATTTCATAGTGCAAGTTTGACACAAGGAGCTTGGTCTGTCCGCCTTCTACAGTCGACTGGTTGCTGATAGGCCGAGAAGCGACGTCGAACGGTGCCTTGTCGTGTGTCCATGCGCCTTCCGGAGCTCTTGCTCGCGCTCCTGGGCGCTAAAAGAGCAGTCAGTCAGACATATATTGAAGGCGAAACAGCTGTGACGCACGCTATATGGCTTTCGAGACCTGTTGAATCCAGCAGCCATTATGTTCGAAAGCAAAGAATGGTATGAAGAGTTAAAGCACTGTCAGGTTGACTCCGAACAACGGCTGTCGTGGTGTAGTCGTCTGCGTAGCCGTCGTCGAGCACGTTGAACTCGAGCTGTGCTTCGTACGGAAATTCGAACTCCGCGCTTCACCATCAACACTGCTATGACGCCACCGCTAGCTACAGAGACCCTTACGAGCAGGCTCGTCTCATTATCGACTCCGAGACCCTATTCAGCTGCTGTTGAACATGAATTTTTGACGGCATGTGGTAACGGGACTGTCAACCATGATCTACTGGCTTTGTGGCTCGCACAAGACCGGCTCTACGCGGCTCACGCATATCCGCGTTTCATCGGATTGCTTATTACAAAAATCCCGTACTCCTCGTTGGATTCTATCAACTCTGTTGCGGAAGCGAGGAATGCACGTATTCTGAAGATATTAACGTACGCGCTGAAGAATGTGGTAAGAGAAGTGGGGTTCTTCAAGGAGACGTCTGTGGCATGGAACCTAGATATCGAGGGATGGAAGGAGCGCAAGGCAACCAGGGATTACACGGCGGAAATGCATCGAATTGCCGCGCTGGGCACCCTACAAGATGGCCTAGTATTTCTGTGGGCCATGGAGAGGGTAAGAGATACATGAAAGTTCCGTTTGAACTTACTTCATCCTTCCGACAGGTATACCTGGATGCATGGCGATATGTCGGTTCCGTCTTTGATAAATATGCCGCAACGCTCGCTTTTAATCCGACGAACACTGCCGTGTCTAATTTTGTGTCCAATTGGACGAATGCCGAATTCATCACATTCGTTGATGACCTCGCTGACGTTGTCAATGACCTGGGTATCGCCGCTGGCACGGAAACTTGGAGGAAATCAGAAGAGATCTGGGCTCGAGTGGTGGAACTTGAAGAGGCGTTCTGGCCTGAGATTGGAGAGGAGAAGACGATGAAGTTGGTTGCATGAGGGCGCCGAGCGGGAGAGGAAAAGGAAGGATTTTTTGAGTAAAAACCTAAACGAGACTGTATCCATAAATACGATGTAGTACACACGCCATGCTCTGACATGATGTATCAGGCTCTTCAAGTGCTTTCTGACGAACGATTTAGATGCGCAGTACATATATCAATAGAGCCCTACATCCTTTAAACCTAGCGCAATTGGCGTATAATAATTCTATAGACACAACTCCCACCTTCCTTGCCCGATATCCCAGGCCCGGCCCTCCTTCCGTAACAATTGCAATGCATCTTCAATTGCCCACTCTCCTACCTTCGCCCACATCTCATCACCCCGCCTCAGGAACCTCACAATCTCCTCTGTGGTGGGCCCGGGCGTGGCCACTGCCCGAGGACGATAGGCTGCTGAAAGCTGCTTGCATGTAGACCTCGAAGGCTGAAGTTCCCGGGATGAACGCTCCATCAAAGTCTTGATAGCAGCCTCAACATATTCTGCTAAAAGTCCCGGAGTAACAGGCACGTAAGCTTCCTCGTTCAAGGGCACATCCGATAGGTCACTGTCCCGGTCATCAACGTCCCCATCAACGTCATCCCCGCCGACGGCACCAATGGAAGCTGAGTGTGCAGTAGAGATGGCGGACAACGCCATAGAAGCGGCGCTCGTCGATTTCCAAATAGCCTGACTTTGATTCGGACCACTCTGAGATCCGTATCTCAGACTAGAGAACGGTCGAACAGGCCCGTCCCACAGCACAATGCTGCCTTCTTCATAGAGCTTCAGGATTGTTACTGAGAACAGGCGCTTCATCTTACGCCCAACGGGTTCCCCGCCGCCAGAGCGCTTTCTGTCGCCCCGCAGTTCTTCTCGTCGACTGTCACCAACGACATTCTCCGGTCGACGGCGTAATTGAGTCGATCGAGAGGCCGACTGTTTGGCGTCATGACGTTCCTGGTGTCTTCTCCGCTTCGCCTCTGCCTCTACCGTCCGTCTGGCCATCAGGCGTAATTCCGGCACACGTCGAAGATACGACATCGTGAAGCCACACAGCTTCTGCCGCTCAGACTGTTCCGGTAGTACGCCATATCTCGGGGCCCGAGGTGTAGCGTCTTCTCCTCTGTTACCTGCCATCGAGGTTCTTGGGGTCTTCTCCCCAACGCCAATGTCATTCAATGCAGACGAGTTCATGGGTGTTGTTGGGATGTGAAAGGAATGCTGTCGGAGACCAGCCGTCGCTGAAGAAGAGGAGTCGAAGTGTGGGCAATACTCCGAGGGACCGCAGACCAAGCAATTATGTAGGTCCACTGCGGGAGCCGGCGCATTGTCCATATAATGCTTCACGTATATCCGGAACGTGTTGAGGTTTAAGTCTCGACTGTGAAGACGAGATGGATGGCGTAGTCTGGGCTGGGTCTAAGACAGCATGAGTGTATCAGCGATACCCTCTGTATTCGAAGCGGTATAACTTGCCTGATCTTCGTATTCAGACTTGACCGGGCTCGATCCGGAGACCGAGGATACTGTAGATGGCGTACTGTGGGGAACTACCAACCTTCGGGAAGGCGTCTGCGGTGTGTAGTTAGATGAATGCAGCTCTTGAGTGATGCTTGGGGCTTCTTCTGGAGATGCGGCAGATATAGTAGATACAGGGATCAGAAATGGCCCCGACTGAGAGTACTTTTCTTTATGTAGCGCTAAGACTTGTGACCAGTGATGTATCTCGTCGTTTGCGGATAAACATATATCTATTTCATTACCATGAAATGAATGGCCGCAGTGATAATAGGATATGGCACTATACCTATGTGATCAGCTTGAATCTGTCTCGAATTATGTTTCGTGAGGACACGTCCGATGACTCGAACAGTTGCTCCAACTCCTGCAACTGGAGCAAGGGGCTCAGGTAGTAAGACTATCCTCTCTTTCTTATCCGCTTTCGGTGACGGTGGTCGTATGTAAGGATTAGATTTTTCCTTGCCTTTCGAAGTAGACTTCGGTTTCGCAGGGCTCAGAGGCGCGGGAGGCGGCTCAGGTCGATGAACGCAGTCAATGGTGGATGTTCCGTCGTCGACTGAAGATCCAGATTTCGTGTCGGGACAATAGACTAAATGTTGTGATGGACTTACGCGTATAGACTACACGTTTCTCATATGTTTGGACGCCTACGATAACACCGAGCAATTTGACAGTTCTACACGGGACTTTATTGAGCCAAAAGAAGTCGTGCTCTTTGATGATAGTGAGCAGAGCCGACAATCATCTATAAGAGGACTCTATTCAGTAGTAAGCAAAAGCGCACCTCTCGACCCGCTCTCTTGCATCTCATGCACATCCCTTACAAAACAGGGCGCGGTCGCCGACTTTGTCAAGGTCCACCGCCATATCTCTGCAGAGGAATGAGAAGAACGATCTGTCCCGACCATGGCATTGTTGCGGTTGCCCGAGCACGACGGGTCGACCCAGCGCTTCTTGGAGGATAACAGCCATGTCTTCCGCTTCGTTGAAGGTGCGTCCTTCATTCGTCGAGCGAAACACGAGAATTTCTGGGGTGCTATCCGCAGTCTTACGAAGCTCTATCAGTGTGGAAGATCAGCACGCTTCCCTGAGCGGAGGTCTGAAGTCACGCGTCCATCACGTGTCTCGCGCGAGTCTACGAGTTTCTCCATAACAGACAGGTGTATGCCCAAATTGGTAGTCAAAGTTCTTTTCGTCTCGATCACTTGCTGTAAATTCTAGGTATTGCAGCAATCCGCGAGAGAGATCACGCAAACACGGGAAAGCTCGTATAACTCTGGACTATAACACTAGTAGGGACACTGCATATCATGGAACGTTCTGCGACGAAGCGCAAGTTAAAACAATCTGGTCGCTCCGGAAAGAAACCGAAGCTCGCACACTCAAATGCCAACTCAAATGCCAACTCTTTGCCTTGGAAGACCGTTTCGAGGTCGAAAGAGGCATGGCTTGGCGCAGAGGATGGTATCTTGGAGCTTGAGGAGGTCGAAGGAGTCGAGGTTGTATACGAGGAGACGGAAGCGGGCAGGGTTGTCAAGTTCAACGTGAGTAATCTTCAGTGCTATTAGTACACGTTGTCCTTGACCTTCGTTAGATTGCGCAAAACCATGAAGATAATCATCAAGACGGCGGAGAGGAAGAGCTAGCATTTGGAACGGAATCGAGGGAAGATGAGGGGCAGGCTCATGCGCAGCTCGAGGGGATCCATTCAGAGACCGAGCCTGCTCTTGAGCTTCCACAGTTTGACAGTGAGTTTATCTCGTGGAGATACACAAATTTTTCTGATAGAAACCAGCGGAAAATCTCCTCCCTGCCTGGCAAAGCTACCCCTTGCACTTCCAGCTGTTACGATCCATCTACGCCCAGAAATTCACCTTGCCCACACCTATTCAGTCGCGCACCATCCCAGTCTCACTATCTGGCAAAGATGTTATCGGTATCGCAGAAACGGTACATCATTCCTGTCTTTGTTTCCTCGGCGTTTCATACTCAAACACCATTGTCAGGGCTCGGGAAAAACGCTGGCATACGGTCTTCCCATTCTCCACCACCTCCTAAGTCCCGCACGCCCATCCAAAAGTTCGAAACGGACATTGAAAGCCTTGATCCTTTGCCCCACGCGAGAACTCGCTCTGCAAGTGTCTTCTCACCTCAACGTTTGTCTCAACGAAGTCGATCTAGATGCGGCGCACTCCAGTGAATCGGTCCGCAACGGAAAGAAGGGCAAAGGAATGAATAAGCAAGAGCTAAACGATCCTGGGCCAAGTCAGCAGAAGCCCAAAGCGAGATCACCACCGCTCGTGAGCGTAGCAGCTATTATGGGTGGGATGTCCTCGCAGAAGCAGCGTCGAATCCTCGACAGAGGCGTAGATGTCCTCGTGGGGACTCCTGGGCGACTTTGGGATATCCTGCAGGAGGTTGGTGGTCTACGAGGCGGAAGCCTACTTAGCCTGAGCTGATGAAAATGTAGGATGACACATTGGCCAGGGAGATCAAGAACCTCAGGTTCCTCGTTCTCGACGAAGCTGACCGGATGGTGCAAGCTGGCCATTTCGCTGAGCTGGATCATATTTTGCGGCTAACCTTGCGAAGCTCCCAGTACGCCTTGTCTGCGTGTCCGTCTTCGCTAGGTGTTAACTTTTCGCGATTGTTCAGGCAGGAAGACACGGATCCTGAATTCAAGGAACTAGACAAAACCAAAGACGCAGGTCATGCGGCAGAGAAAGAGAACATGCAGACCTTCGTATTCTCAGCGACCATGAACAAGGATCTGCAGCGCAACCTGAAGATCCGCAAGCGGTCGAAGGCGGCGAAGACGAAGCCTGCGTCTACTCTAGGCAAGCCTTTCCTTAGTCTCATTCTCGATCCACCTTGACAGCCTTACTTTATTTATCGGGCAGACGATCTGCTCTTGCGGCTCGACTTCCGCGACCCTGAGCCAGAGGTGATCGATCTTAGCCCAGAAGGCCGGGTTGTGTCGACCCTGAGGGAGGGCAAGATCGAGTGTTTGTCTGCAGATAAGGTGTGTTCATATAACAACTATCTGAATCTACTGACGATCTAATGTTCGCGGTCTTGGTTCTAGGACGTGTATTTGTATTACTTCCTACTGCGGTATCCAGGCCGATCGCTGGTCTTCCTGTCATCAATTGACGGGATTCGACGACTTCTTCCCCTGATGGAGCTACTCAACGTGAATGCATTCCCGTTGCATTCTCAGCTGGAACAGCGGCAGCGTCTCAATAACCTAGACCGGTGCGCGTCTCCCTTTCGCTCATACTCTTCGCTCATGGTCCTCTATGGCAGCTTCAAGTCTTCACAGAACTCAGTCCTGCTGGCGACTGACATCGCAGCGCGTGGTCTAGACGTACCGGAAGTGGACCACGTAATCCACTATCAGATCCCTCGGTCAGCGGATGTGTACGTGCACCGCAACGGACGGACTGCGCGCGCGATGCGCAAGGGGTTCAGCATGCTCATGTGTGGGCCAGACGAGCGCAGGATGGTTAGAGCGTTGCTCGGAAGTCTTAATCGAGGTTAAAAGAAACCCTTCTTCAGCGAACCGGACTGAATGGTGCTGACGTGGCTGTGATGTAGATGAGAGCGAGATTCCTGATATGACGATTGATCTGCATATGCTGGATAAGTTGAAGGCAAGGGTGCAGCTCGCGAAGCAAATTGATAAGGCCCAACATAAGGTGAAGAAGGAGAACTATGAGAAGAATTGGATCAAGGAGGCAGCAGAGGCGATGGAGATTGAGTTGGATTCAGACTTTGCGGCCAGGTCAGTTGAGGATGTTCGTTTATATTTTTTCCGAGAATACTGAATTGCGTGGGTCAGTGATGATGATGAAGGCACTGTACACACCAAGAAACGCAAAGATAGCGCGAAGGTTGGCGCCCTGAAGGCTGAGCTGAAACAGCTGCTCGCTCAGCCTCTGCTCGCTAAGGGGATTTCTGCGAAATATATCACCTCCGGGAGTAGAAGCATTATCGACGACATGATCGCTCACAATTGTACGTCCCTTTGAAAGGTGGTCTTCTAGCATGGTGTAATCGTTTTGCTCGGTAGACCATGAGACTATGTTGGGCGTCGTGAAGGGAGATGCTGCCGATGGACTGGTCGCAGGCAAGAAAAAGAAAAAAGTGCTTACGTATGAAGAATGGAACGGATTTGAGCAATAGGGCTGGTATCTGTGTGGTGAACTCATCGAGGGGATGTCGATAGACACTCTAGATTTAACAGTCAGATAGGGTAGTATGGTATGTACATGTAACGGGCTGAGCGTGCTCACTGCCCTTGGCCACCAACCAAATCGACAGGTCTCGTACCAAAAATCAAGGCGAACGTATGCATAATGGCCGTCAGTGCCAGCGTCTCTACATAACAAGATTCACTCTCGTCCACAACACAGTCTGGCGCTCTTAGTTCGTCACTACTCCACGTGACTCTGTGGGAAGAACAAAACGGGTAAATATTGAGTGCATACTTACTAGTAAACGTGACGTCCCGAAGGACTTGGTATATTTCTACTATTTCACGGCGCTGTCCTGTGTGTTTCCTGACTGATCACCCTCCTATGCCGGAATGTTTTGACGCCTCCTACGACATCGATCCTAACTCTAAAACCCATGGACAGAGGTTTGTCAATTAGATTGCTCCAGAATCCAGAGTAAACCCATCAATGAGGCCAGTGCTTAGCTCCGAATATATTTTTCTTCCGCATTAGACGCTGACACCTTCGCCACTCAGAAATAGCCTAATATTCCGAGTTCAGCGGCTCTACTACAGCATACGCTACTTTGATATCCCCGGCCCACGATTAGCAATCGGATGTGGGACGGAGGCATCAAGGAGCATATTGCCTCCCCTTCTATAAGAAGATTTGGAAGGTAGCCATCAACAGCCTCCCTAACTGGTCATTCGTTCGAGTTCATCGATCCAGTGCCACCTTATGTATGGTGAACGAACCGTGTCGATTGCAGTGCACACGGGCATGGGGAACGTACTGAAGGGGGAAGAGAATCTCTTGCCCCTGAGGGATGCATCGATGGATAGTTGATATGGGACGGAAAGCCGTTTCTCTGTTTCAAGACGCTAAATAGACCTCAGACCATGCCACCTAGCGGCGTGTTGACGGAGCCCTGGACGTGTCCCGTGGTGTATTAATTAGTTCTAGATGTGTGCTGCCAGTGGAGCCCCTCTGATTATAGATACAAGTCTGGAAAATTGGCCCCTGTGGCGCCCCTAGTTAACAGAATACATGTGCGCTGGTAGTAGTAATATGATTATCAGTACAGTAATACAACGATACTATTATGTCCTGCCAAAAAACAAAGTATCTAGTGGAGTGGAAGCATGGCATCTATCCCAGTAAAAGTACTTCAAGTTCACCTACGTAGCCTCTTCACGTCACCTCCCTCCTCTATTTCCAGATCGGCAAAAGGCTCCCTCCTAGCCACTCCTGTTTGTTGCTGTCCGAGACCCATTCCGGGACCGCCTCTCAGGTGTCGCGAGGGAGGGCCCATAGGCTCTGCTGGCCGCTTTGTGCCTACGATTGAGACTGGCTGGCCGGACGGGCGCTGCTGTGCTGCAATCGGGTTTTTCTGTCATGCACAGTTAATCACCGAAAGTTATATAGCAGACGACGCGTTACTGACCATGCCTGGGGGAAAGTGGAAACCGCCTATGGAAGGGACCGGTGGACGAGCCGATGTCGACGCGGAGGAGCTATCGTCTTGTCGTGGAGCGCTTTGGTCTTGCAATGCCGCGCGAACGGCTGCAGCTCTTGACCGGGACAATGACGAACGCGACGTCGAGTTGTCAACATTGAGAACATTGTGACGTTGTACACTTGGTGCGGCCTGATTACCCTGCCCCGACCCCGATCCCTGCCCGTGCGATCCGGTATGCTGCACAGAACTTGACGCTGAAGTTGTGCTTGTGACCGAAACTGTGCTCGCACGAGCTTGGGCGTTAATGTCATGTTTCGAGGAGGCAGGCGGACTTGTATTCAGAGAGGTCGCAGACAAGTCAACTCCACCGCATCCCTCGTCAAAGTCGATGTGCCCGCCCATCCCTGAATCGGCCGGGCCCAAGTCGACCTGTGCCAGGAAAGCGTCGTCGTCCGAGGAAAAAGTGAACGAATCGTCTGCCGTCCCAAGGTCTTGGCGTTGTGCAGGTGTGGAGGTAGACGCTGGTCTGGGCGCAAAGCTGACTTGTCGCGCGCGAGGAACTTGTTGAGGTTCCGCTGCTGGGAGGCCAACTCTTTCTGTGGCCTTGTAATCGTTGCCTTGACCCGCACTTCTATCCGACGCAGCAGCAGGCGACGCATCAGGAGGATTCCTCTGTGGGGCATTGTTGCTTTGGCCAGGGGCTCTGGTGGTAGAAGACTGGTCTGGTACCTTACTCTTCCAGTTGGACGCATTTGCCGTGGATTTCGGGTCCGACGCTGCGGGCGGGCCAGCTCTTGATGACGGAGCGGCGGTAGACGAGCTAAGTTCGGTCTTAATAGCTGGGTTTGATACGTTCTGTCGGGAAGACGGGTCTGCTCTGCTTGTGGCTTGCGGCCCGCTTGCATTAGATGTCGACGGCACGGAGTTGCTGGAGCCCGACTCAGTAAATTCCGGACGTCGGTACAAGTCACTCTTGTTGAATTTGGGCTGAATGGCTTAGATTGAGTGATGTTTAGCGTGAGGGAAGGAGATTACCCACCGGTGGCACTTTGATTTTAACCACTTCTTGAGCATATGCTTTATCGTATAAGCAGTTTCCAAGCAGATTGCCAAAGTTACGTAGCGAACGTTTGATGGCGTCGGTCACAGCCTCCTTTTTGCACTTCATAAGATGTTAACGAGAGGTTGAACAAAAAAGATATAATGGCTCACTTTATCAAGCGCCGCCCCTTTGGATTTCGAGTTTTCCAGCATTCCGTATCCAATGTCCTCGTGAAATACGCCATCCCTCAGCGTCACCCTCACTACCGCTGTAACACCTACCGTATACCGCTTCGACTCCTCACTGAAATCGATGAAGTCCGTGTTCAAGCTAACGACATTAGAGCTCCAGCCATTAAAGCCAAAAACATCGTTTGCAAGGTTGATAATCTTCCATCCTTCTGCATACGTCAGCTTCGGGCCACCACCCGGTCCTGGTCGCTGCGAAATGAACTCCGGTCCTAGCTTCATGTCGAGTTTTGCCTGTAGCTCCGCGATCTTTCGTGCAGTACTCTGAGACAAGTCCATATAGACCGAATGGTCGCTCTGCAGGGAGAATGATGGCTGAGATGAGACGAAGCTGCCGTGCATCTGGGGGTTGAAAGACATCGCGCCGTGAACAGACAAGTTCGGATTCATTGGTTGACCAAATGGCGCTGGAACTTGACTCGCTTGCTCAAAAGAATTAAGAAGGTGGCCGCTAAATGCGCCCGCCATACACGTCTGCGTGAATTGGTCCCAAGCACAAGTTGGTAAGAAGGAAGAAAATACGCTAATACGCGTCACGGTCTAATGGTAACGCGTCGTGTCCACGTGACTCGTGGCAGCTCGTGACACGAAACATTGTTAGTCCTTCCAAATCTGATTGCATATGCGTATACCATGCGACTTCGAACTCCATCGTTCAGCAGCCTTGTATCATTGCCATGATCATACCTTAGCTAACAGATGCAGATGCCACTAGACACTAGATCAAGGTGGCGCGAAGAATACACACTCTGAGACACTGGACCTCCGTAACCGAATTAGTGTTTTACGGGACTATCGAGGCTTGCGAGGAAGCAAGTGTCCTCGCCATCATTATAGAGCGACTGTACATCTTCGCCCGCCGTCTCGTACTCTGGATTCTTCTATCGCCTGAAAACTCTCTAGCTCTGTCAGAACATCAGCTGCAGCAACAGAATGATCAGCTATCTGAGGATTACATTCGCGTCCTTACCCGTCTGAAGTGTCTTCGGTCATTCTTCATTGCATATTTCGCGAACATGAATCCCCCCACCTCAGAAATTCGTCCTTATATCAAAACCATCAAATATCTCAGGAGTGGCCTCGGATCAGACTAGTATCTACACTCTTTCTATCCCATCGTGCAGCAAATGCTTTAACTTGTGGCCCGTCTGACTTACGCCGAGGCCAAGTGATCTGGATGTGTCACTTACGATGCTTCGAATTATGGACATGGGCGCTGCTTATCTCAGTTCCCACCGGTAAATACCTCCGACCCGAACTTCTGTGGCTTGCTGAGCGATTCTCTGCGATGCTGGAAAGAATACGTCGAAGAGCTGCATATCGTACCTCTTTGTTATAGGAGGCTGGGGTCGGAAGATCGCAAGTTTCATGTCAGAGTGCCCTGGTCAGGAGAGAATGGTGTGCAGCCTTGTCGGGCTGTGCACAAAGTTGAGGTTACTCCACTCGGGGACCTAGCTTTCATATGGAAGCTCTAATTCAAGCGTTTTCGATTTCCCTTCAAGGCCCTAGACTCCTCGAACAGAGTCGGAAGGCGTATTAAAAGACCGTATTAATCACACGGTAGATCAACGTACTGCATCACATATTCCTACGAGTACATTTTTCGAAGGAAGTCCAAATCAAGGGCATATAGACCTCCCCGGTGTCCGTCATGGGCGCAACGCCAGCGCCAACCGAAATCAGCTGTTTGGTATCCAAAAATCCAAGTGAGATGTCATCATTGCTTTCGAGAATCGATGTATGCATGCGTGCGTGCGTGCGTGCGTGCAGCGTAGCGTGAGTGCGGTAAGAGTTACAATCGATACAAGTTGGTATCCCCCTTTCCCCACAGCATCCCTCCCAAAACCTCCGTGACGCGATAGATCTAGAATAGTTCTGTCTGAATTGGCAGAACAAGCGGAACGAGCAGAGCGAGTATGTTATTGCATGGTCGGCCGGAACGACATGATCTCCTCGTAGAGCAGCTCCTTGAGCTGTTCCCGGCTGATGTCGTCTTTGTGTACTAGACGGGGGAGAGGCTATCAGTAAACAGAAAGGCTTAGCAAGAGCAAACGGATGAAATGCTCACAGTCGAATTCGAAGAATTCAGGATCCAAAGGTGGTGCAACGGGCTCATCATCTGGGTCATGCTGGAAGAGGGTGGATGCATGAGAACCGGAAGACCGAAGAGGTGGGAGGAAACGTACATATGCCTCAAGGTATGGGTGTGCAAGCGCATCCTCGACCGTAATCCGCTTTTTGGGGTCAAACGTCTGCAAATAACCTTATTAACACTGATCAGACAGCATTCCACAGCAACGCTACTTACCAGCGTCTTCGTAAGGAAATCCACCGCAAGTGGGTTGGCGTTCGGGAAAAGCTGGGCGAATGGCCGCTTCTTACGGAAGGGCAACGCGCGGATGTAGTCCCGCGAACGTCGTGTTGTGATTGCATAGAACTCGTCGAGCGAAGGTGTGCCGAGGACGTCGAGGATAAGCGTGAGCTGGTGATGGTAGTCGCGTCCTGGGAAGAGCGGCTTGCCGGAAAGCATCTCGGCGAGGATGCAGCCTACCGACCACACGTCAATGGCCTGGATAAAGCTTGAATTAGATAATAATAAGTGCAATGAAGCTAAGGTATATACTTTTGTGTACTGCTTGAATGTCAACATAATCTCTGGCGCGCGGTACCACCTCGTCGCGACATACTCGGTCATGAAACCTGTCTCGGTGCCGGACGGCTCGGCCGTCTTGACACTGCGTGCTAGTCCAAAGTCGCAGACCTTGAGATCGCAGTTGGCATTTAAGAGGAGATTTGACGGCTTGAGATCACGGTGGATGACATCGGCGGAGTGGAGAGCTTTGAGGGCGCGCAGAGTCTGGTAGATGAAGTACTGCGCATGGTCGTCGGACAGATCTTGCGTGCGGATGACGCGGTGCATGTCGGTTTCCATGAGTTCTTGGATGACTGGAGAGGGGTGATATGTTAGCTAAAGAGGGATATCGAGAGGATTAGACAGATTTACGGTAAACTTCTTTGAATTGTTCTATTGAGGGGGGCTTGATAATGTCCAAAATCGAGATGATCTACATGGGGACTGAATCAGTGTTCAGAAATGGATCAATGGTAATTGAAACACACATTTTCCGATACACCAGCCTCGCTGAGGAATTTGAGAAGCTTGAGCTCTCGTAGCGTCCGCAGGCAGAACATCGAGTGCTCGAACGGCGCAATCTTCTTGATCGCGACCTTCCGCCCTGTAGGCTTGTACACTGCAGAGCACACAATCCCGTACGCGCCTTCACCAACGACGTCCAGTACCTGATACTGGGTACCTGCAAAGCCTTCAATCTTCGATCCTACTCGACCCATGTTCGATAAAGTTACACGTACCGACGTTGAATCGCACCTTCCTTGGTGCCGGCTGGGCATGAGATGCAGCATGTCCGTGCTTGGATTTAGCCGCCGCGGCCGGTTGGGCTTGCGAAGATGTCTTCGTCGACATTGCTGGAGGTAGAAGGGGAAGGATAAGGTATAAAGAGGGATTGAGAACAAAAGATGAGCTGAGACGGGAAAGCTATTATATGCAGTTTCGCGGGGTCGTTTGTTGTCCAGGACAACGACAGCATATCTCTGCCCAGAAAGGGAATTCGTGCCCACCCCCGGGCCACTCCTTGTACATCCTGCGATCGGCGGGTTGCGTTGCTCTCAATATCGCAGTTGCACTACCAATGTCATGGCGATGCCCTTGGTCATCGTCGGTGCACCATCAACTACATCTCATCCGACGACGACAGCGTCTAAATATGCTCCTGTCCCATTCATGGACCACGCTTCCGACTCAGGCTACTGACAGTCACTGTCCGTATGTTTTCGTCGGTTCCGTAAATTTCAAGATCAAAATAATACAAGTGCAGCTCGGTCGTATTTGCGCTGTATATGCCTGTGCTTGGTGCGACCACCGACATATGATGACTGTCAAAGAAGATCAGAGCCATCATACTTCAGATGTTACAGGTGAATCATGATGAGGTCGATAGCAGTCCATCACCCAATGCCGCCTCCATATCGGTCTCTTTGTGGAATACAAGCTGACAGATGAATGATATGGACCTGTGCCGGTGATGAAATCATGTTCCTCTTTCACGTAGTGAAGGTAGTGTTTGTCTAACCTCAACTGTGTATGCGGGGATTCGGTTATAACTGACGCGGTATTCAAAATTGAACTAGCCATTAGGTATGCGTGTCACTCCTCGCTGCAGCTGGGAAACTTTACTAACTTATCCTCAGCAACATACAGGGATCTATCATCTACCTCTTGTAGCGATACTCCGTTCGCACGGAGTCGACGGAATTCAACCAGAAGTGGCCCGCAGTGTACGCGTACGGTCAGGTCCCGCAGCCATGCCCCAAGGCCCAACTCAAGCTGATATCCCGGAAAGTCGGTGACATCCCCTTCTTCGAGATCAACGACGTTTTGTGGCGTTGTTGCACTAGGAAGCCGGAACGCTGTGATACTGCGAATTGGACCTGTCATGCAAGACGTTTCGCCTTGTCCCCGCAAGTAAAGCGTCTTGCATGCCGGGCCCTCCATGATCAGGTTTCAAGCTCAGCGTCTTCTCGGATTCGCGTTCTTCGTTTCCCCCGGATCACTACACTTGACGCATTCTCGAGGAGCGCCTTGCGCATAAACCCAAGTACAAGCTGGCACAACATGAGCCTCGCAGAACAACTATTCCAACCCCCGAGGAAACGGAATACCTAAAACAAGCTATTTCGAATGCAGCCAATCGTACCTGCGTTCCCAGCCGCAGCGGTGTGTCGATCACGTCCGTCATATCGACAAGCAACATGTCTACACTGACCGAGAATAGCACCCAACCTACTGATAGGCTATGCTCGCGTCCGAAGTAACGGAAACGCCTGAGAGATCTCAAGTGAGTTTGGCAGTATTTCTGTTGCTTTCAATGCACAGAGCCTCGTGATTAGCAGTCTCTCGATGAGATATAGGCTCTCAGTAATTGCGTTCCAAGTCTAGTAGACGACCAACACTGAAACTTATCGATAGGTTATCCTATCAGCCCCCTGGGCCAGGATCTTCAATCACCCCCCAAAGTCGTCTAGAGCTGCTAATTGCTGGCAAATGATGTGTTTCTATTCTCGTACATGCCATTCGCATCAGCCCAACTCGTCAGTGGCAGTCACAAGTAGCTTGTTGCTGGGGCTGTGTACACTACAAAAATCTCTGGTGTGAGCGGCTCTCGGGCGTTACTATAGGACAGGAGGCGCTGGCTGTCGCCAGACCAAGGCTATCCGGATCAACCTCTCGCGGACAGAGTATAAGGTCGCCATATCATAGCGCCACAAGGTTCGAGTCACCTCAGGTGCGTCCCGTCATTCTGACTCCGCGTGTAAAGCATATGTCGCTAACCGGATTGTAAGAAACCGTTCAGACAGTGCTTGTGGTGACTGATTTTTGGACATGATTCGAGCCAAGTCTCTGAGCGCTGAGTCATTGCCGCAGATCGCTCGTAAGGAATTTTTTTATGCCAATTCTTCCCTCTCATCGCCTCGTATCGAAAGCTCGCAATCACACGAAACAATTAATATCCTACAATCTATCAACGAGCAAGACATGGAAGTGGCACAGGCGGCAAGTAGGTGTAGGCGCCGCATTTATCGGCGAGTGCCGCCTGCATGACACTAGTCTTGGAGTCGTTCCCTGACAGTCCTCATAGCGCTGGTTGACTTCAATATTTATACTGTCTCAAGCGCGCGTCTCAGCGGATATATAAGACGGTGCTTTGATAGTAGCTGAACACCGGGTGGTGTAAGCCCACCGCGTCCCGTGGTCAGGTTTGTTCTACAGTCCCGTTAATGTTTACGCTAATGCCATGGTGCTAGGTCTTTAGAATGTGACATTGGCAACAGAGTATATCCTCAGGCGTGCAGTTAATGGTATGTCCTAATAGCATGTCCAACGTCCCTAGGTCAATGTCATCTCCATGAGAGAGATAGTGGACTACTGCACCTACACCTTGATCTCTGTCGTTTACTAGACTCCAAACAAACTTCCTGTTTGATTGAAAATGTCGTCCCTGTACGCTCATTTTAACCAGCTGTCCTTGATCCTCCCGATAGCGTTCCCCACCTCACGCTCCACCTCTGTTCTGGTGCGGTCCGAGTCTATCGACACGGTATGCGTCTCGCGACACTGTGGCTCTGTCGGCCCTTGTTGGGCACTGATTACCTTGCGACTAAGGCCTCTTGCATGCCAGAAAGTCACAGCTCTTTGCCTGTACGATCTTGCAACGGTCCCGGGTATCCTTCCTCCCCTCGACATCCATTATATCGTAACACCTCGATCAGTATTTATATTAAATCCAGTTTGTGGCAATTTTCTGATGTATATCTTAGGCGGAACGTTGACGTATTCTGCTCTCCCAAATTAAGCACTGTCGCGGAGGTCGTATACTGCATCGAGTATGTCCTTCAAGTGAGTATCTGTGGGTGCCACCTTGATTAGTGCTCATCAACGCTTGAAGGGCCAGGTTTCCTTCGTTAGCTCCGCGTGGCTCATCGCGTGAGCTCGTAACCACTTCCTTTCTCTAACTCAGAGACTTCAGGATGTCTCGGCTCATCTCGGCTGACATCACTATGCTGTTAGACTTCCCAGCTACTTAATGCTGAATAATGGAAGCTCGACTCTGCATTGCAAAAAATACAACACCGATCCTCACCGAACGTGAGGTATCGCTCGGTTGACTTTGACGTATGCAAGCATTATTACTTGTCGACTCCCTTGCGAGACGCCGTGCCCTCTGCAGAGGCATGCAGCATAGGTAAACCGTGGCACTACCCCCAACGACTTTGCTTGAGGGGGGACCTACCTACAATCATTTCATATTCGACGTCAAGTGCATGGGTAATGCTCTAACGAGACTACTTTGAGATTTGGTGAGTCCAGCGCTGTCCTATTTGACACGCGCTTACCTTTCGTCAGCACTGTGCTCCTGCGCTCCCGCCGCCTCTTCGACAACATAAGCAAGGACCATCATGTATCCCTGTGTTTCACCGCTCGCGAATCATACCAGTTCATCACTGACATCATTTCTTACATGTGGCAAGAAGAGCGGTCGACTCTACTCCCTCAGCAAGGCGTGGCAACTTGAAGCTATCCGTTCTAATAATGAGAAATTCTGGTACCAACGGATGTTCAGGTAAGATGTGCCGCGTATCGAAGTCCTCCCTTCTTATGGTCAACCCGTATCTTACGATCCACCACGATGCACTTGACATATCGAGATACAACGTCTGATTTCATGGCCTTTGTACGCCGCACTCGGAAGATAATGTTAGCTCGGTGGCTTTTCTCCTGACGCTTGTTTTAAGTAGTGTCCCTCGTAAACGTAAACACTATCTTATTCTCTGAACATCGCTTATATCCCTTCCCTGTCGCTGAGGGAACATCATTTCCTTCTGTCGAGGGTCTGAGAGTTGATCCCGGCAACTTGCGCATAGCCCATCGCGGGGTGCGATGAGCTCCGAGAACCTTCTAAAAGTGTGCAAGCAAACAAAGATTGCGGGTACCCCACGTGTGTGATGAACCGGAACCAACAAGTTTGCGACATTCGCGAAGTGAGAAGAGTATTCGGCTTGTGGCGGCGATGGTGGGTAAGCAAAGCATATTCAGAGGCAAGCAGGAGCTCCAGATTTGCAGAAGTAAAAGTGCCAGGTCCGTCTCACTCGGGCCTCGAAGAATACAGCGAGTTAATTACCAGGTTCAATTAAATGGAAGAATAATATACAGTTGAGGAATAGTAACACTGAAGGGTCTTGATTCGTGACATTAATGAGAGATCTTGATTCGGCCTAGGTCTATTAATACTCACACGGCCTGGCTACAGAACGGCCCCTTCAAGGCAGCATGTCTGCCGCAGCCTTTCTTCATTCACTTCCACTTCAATATTTCTCTCTCACTTACGACTACCACCACCACCACCATGCTGACTCGCATCTCCTCCCCTGACTCGCCACTCTCCTCCCCGCCGACATCACCCTCCTCCGCCCTATTCAAGGTCGTCGACGTCGCCTCCCTTTTCCTGAAGCTCCGCCCCGCTAGCTCCAAGGCCAACAGCAACCACATCGACTCGTCTTCTGGCTCGGAATACATGACGCATCCCACGCTCCAGGACGACCCCACCGTTGGCGCCAAGAAGCTGCCTTTGATTCAGGAGGAGACGTTCATAGTCGTGGACGCCGTCGATGTGCGGAAGCTGGTGAGGGCGTCGAGGGCCGCTCTTCTCGACAAGGCGAAGACTTTGGGGGCGAACTGCTTAGTTGATGAGCGGTAAGCTTGGGCCCAATATCTCA
This sequence comes from Neolentinus lepideus HHB14362 ss-1, assembly GCA_001632425.1. Classification (NCBI taxonomy): domain Eukaryota; kingdom Fungi; phylum Basidiomycota; class Agaricomycetes; order Gloeophyllales; family Gloeophyllaceae; genus Neolentinus; species Neolentinus lepideus. Next base: position 334,479 of record KV425570.1, on the reverse strand, counting down.
TATCACAAAGGAGACGCGACTCATAAGTGCTTGATTAGGTGGTCATGTACGGTCCATCCGACAAAGTCTAGCGGCAACCACGCAACGTACAAAGTCCATGTACGCTAGCTCTCTTGTCTGATAACTTGTCTTCTCCTGACCCTTTAATTACCCTTAATTACCCCTTAATATAGGTGACATACGAAGCTTCCGCAGCGCGCACCTCCCGTCGTGACCCACGCACACCACCAGCGCTCGAGAACTCACGGGGCGTCCCAGGGCTTATGACCATTCTCAAGCGCCTCTAATGCACCTCTCTCCCGCGTTCATTTTTCACGTCACCACTCCTTGGTTTTTTGGGACTTCAGCAATTCTACGAATAATTCAAGTTGTTCAAATTCTTCAAGACACTCAGCTCAAGATCTCAAAAGTAGTGTTATGTTCATCGGACATGTCAAAACGAGTCTTTTTCTTCTTTCACGTTGTACGTGTACAAACCAATTTCTTGGCTCGTTACGAGCGCCTTTGTACGATGAACGGTCTCAGGACCCATAATTATTTCACGTTCACCTTCGTATATGATAAATTATTCAAACGCTGCCACGTACACGCTCCTTATACTGTACTTCTTACACCTACCCTACATACGATGAATTCGTAGTATACACGTACCGACCCTGCCTGGTATCATTGGAATGGGATAGCTATATTAATCGTAATTTATTCTTGGATCTTCTCGGTCTGTCAGCAAAATAGTAGCACGATTGCAATTGCATGCAATGGGGCGTCATCTGATCAAACCATTCACTCCATCCATACATCAAAATCGTGACTGATAGAGACTATACAATGCGATCGTGAGTGATGATCTTACACATTGTTCGCTTCATCTCCTCGATCCTGATCCCGACTTCATAGAACTCGTGGCTATTGTGCCGCCAGGACCGGAGCATGACACGGTAACCCGAGTAGTGGATGAAGGCGAGGAGAAAGCGTAGTGGTTTGGTTGTGGCGGCTTTATTTGGCTCTGCTTGGCACACATCCTGGTGGCGCTATGTCACGACCGAACGGACATGTAAGACGCGGCATTGTGTTCATCACATAGTAATAAGGCAGATATCTGAGCGGATACTGCAGAACATATCGAGATCTGAGCGAACATAGGACTATAAGTGATCGTTCAGGCTCAAAGCTCTTGCTCTACCTCCTTAAGTTCTTCCTCAAGCTGTCCAGGAATGTCGTACATCAAGGCGCTCCAAATCGTATACGACTCTTTTGCGTAGTAGATTCTCAGCACTGGGGAAACCACAAGAGACATGCCCAATTAACTAAGCCCATGAAACGACCGCTCTCATCTACGAGGATGTTTTGCGGTACGAGATCGTTGTAGTGCAGACAAATCGGATGGTACTGGTGTAGACAGGTATTGCAAGCGCTTTGAGACGATCCTTCTACTTTGGCAACAATCTATCGGAGCCACTGATAAAAATGTACCTATGTCTCGAAAGCTTGAGGCCCAACTCTATCCACGCATACTCGGTAACTCAACATAAGACCCCCATCCACTGCGCAGATTTTAAGTCCTTCTTGGAGTGGTGGAATGGAGCGCATTTAGCCAAAGAGCCGTTTGAAATCGGACGCGGGCAGTGATCGTCACTCCGGTGACATATTCCAGAGACTCTTCAGGTAAGCGCGTCATGACTACGGACGCATCAACCAGGGATGGCAAGGGTTCTGATCTCGAATTTGAAAGGAAACTGTGTAGATGCCGTACAATTCGGTCGACTGTCCTAATCCATGCCCCTGAACCCGTACTCGGTTATGACTGATTGATTTCTGCATACACCGACCAGTCGTTTGACTCATTGACGCTTCTGCATAAACCCATACTCCGCAATAAACCATAACACTCACGTACGTGGTCAATAGATATTCCTCGATCCGCAATCCAACACGACAATATCATCAGAAGTACACACAAGATAAATAATGGATGTTACCAAATACATATCCAATTCTCATCTCCCTCACCACCTTTGATCACGACTATCATTGAACCCTCCGTAATTATTATTCCCTCCTCCTCCAGGGCCAGGGTACGCTTGCGGGAACGATGGGCCTCCCGGCGGCGCGCCCCACGGGTCGGGTGCGGGGAACCCAGGTCCGCCTGGAGGACCCGGCGGAGGCGCGAACCCACCAGGAGGAGGACCAGAGGGAGGTGCATATCCTCCTGGACCTCCCGGCGTGTACCCTCCGGCGTCTGGGAAGGACGGTGATGGAGATGTATAAGAAGGCGTATAACCAGGCTGATATGACGAGTCTTGGTGGTGCACGTGCGCGTGCCCACCGTGATGTGGGCGTGTATGATGAGGTGGTGGCGGCGGCGGGGCGCCCCCGCCTGGTGCTGAGGAGTCCGGGAATGATGGTCCCCCTAAAGGTGGCGCATAAGAGCTCCCTCCATGTCCCTGCCCTTGTCCGTAGTATCCCGCAGCCTCTCCAGTAGGAGGCTCGGAAGCGTAACTAGACACCGGCGGTCTCGACGCTGTGGAGTATCCAGGCCCAGGGCTCGACACCTCCCTCCCACTGCCCATCCCCGGCCTGTTTCCAATCTTCCCAAGCAAATTCTGCGCCTGGCTAACCCCAGGGATGCCCGCGACGTACCCTTGAATGTCATGCTGCACGTTCAAGCCAGTATCGTACGCTATCCCGGTGGGGTGTGAGACGCCTTCGCCCGGCAGGCGGATGTTCTCATGGCTGCGCACAGCTTCCTTGGTTAGCCTGCGGAGGACTTCTGATTGGCGATGACCGAGAGATTGTAACCATTCACGCATATAATGGAGCATTTTCGTCTGGATCTGGGAGGATGGGTTGTGGAAATCGGGATGAAATCTACGACGGTGTTAGGGAACCAGAGAAAAAGAGCATCAGTAAGAGAGAGCGTACAGGCATTGCAGAACATCTTCGGTGACATGATGTACGCTCATGGATGCGTCATCCCAGGCTTTGACGACCAGACCGACAGTATGGGCCTGTATGAATTGTGGCATCAGGAGCACAAACCTTCGATGGTTGGAAGCATACGCACCACGATAATCTTGGCCAAATGGCCAGCAGGCTCGTTAAGAATCAGGCTCTAAAAGGAGATACACGAATTTAGCATAAAATCAATGGTACTCACAACCCACGTACAAAGTGATCCTTGCTCAGGAATGAATGGGTAGGATCCGACTATCATCATCCTTCACATTAGCAACAACGTACAGGTAAAATTCACAACAGGAAGACATACAGCGCGCGGGTCATTGAACACCTAAACCAAACTGGTCAAACAAAGGTCGAATGATGCAGGGGAGACAGAGTCGACGGCACACCTCATACTGGTCATGTGTATTAATGACCTCTCCAGAAGCAGACATCAAACCATCCGTTGCGACTTTCATTAGCGGCTTGAGGTAAGGCTACCCAATACTTCAGCACATGCACGCACGACTCGAGAACGATCTCTCGTGTGACAACTCCTTACCTCGAGTGTCGTATAGATGAAAACTTTGACACGAAATCGGTGTTGTCAATACACACAGACTCGAGAAGGGCCGAGGAGCATGCACCTTGTATAGAATCCATCAACTTTTCGACCAGCGGTCCTAGCCCAGGAATCCTCTCTATACACGGCACCGTCAGTATTCACTACCGCTACCTCTACTTTCTCATACTAACCGATCGTCATCTCGATCTTCTTCACCACTATCACATCTAATCAGCAAGAGTCGAATAAACCAGGACAGGGACAGGGACATGGACTCACCTGAATCCCTAAACGTCAACACCTGCCACAGGACCGCATGTATCTCCTGGGGATTCATATCCTCCGGCCTCTTCGCACCCGGCTGCGACGGCCCTGCCCGTATCCTCTCCACAGTCTCCTGCGCGTATAACAATCAGCACATCCATCCCATCCATCCATTCCAGTAATTTCGATACGAGAAGATAGATAATGAAACGTACCATCTCCCTCGACATCTCGTTCCCTCCACCGCCAGGCAGCTTAAACAAAAGATCGCGGAGCACGTCCGCAGGCGAGGTCCCGCCTCCCATGGACCGCGATTTCGCGGTCGCATTGTTAAGCTCGCGGTTCAGGTCTGACACGGATGCCTGGAAACCCCTAAGTCACTGAGTAGTTGAGAAAGGGAGGGCGATTTACCTCGCTCTAATTTATTGAATGTAAATCAGTTGTGAAAGTCGAAACGTAGCGTAGGCACGTACGATATGATCGGTGGCCTCTGTCCATCAAGATGCATTGCAGTCAGTACCTTACTCGAGGGCGAGACGCGAACCCGCTTACCTCCCAACAAACTATGAGTGAAGTCACTCGACCCGAACGTCCCTGCACATCAGTCCACGTCAGTATCCATCCTACATACCATAGTACACAAGAGGTCGAATCCACACAGCAAAGCAGGAGCGCGATAGCCGATACCAAAAGAGGAAAGAGAACGCACCTGTAACCAACGGCGCAACCCACTGCCCATTTGGCGCCTGTATGCGCACATTGTCGCCAATGTGCACGAACACGTTCTTGTGTCCCAAGGAGACGAGTGCAAGCTCGCAGAAGTTCGAGTGCGCGGTGAAGTCTTCGAGCGTGTGGAGCTACGGTGAGTTGGGTGAGTAAGGAGTAAGAAGGTGAAAAGAGGGAGGAGATGGGAAGGGGAGCAGGAGAGAAGATGGACAAAGGGGGCGAGGGGCGATGTGAGACAATGGGGGGGAGCATGGTAGTGGACAGAATGACAGTACGGACTTACCGCCTGCCCCAGCAGCCTATAACTTTCGTACTCGTCCTGCTTCCTCCCCTGGGCCCTTGCCTGGCGCCCGAGATGGATGCACTGCTCGAGCGTCCGGCGGACGAGGGCTTTCGAGGTATCCCAAGAGCCGTTCTCTGATGCATTTATTAGCACGATTTAATGAGTAACAGGGCACTATAGAGCCAGAACAGACGGACCGTTGGCAATGTAGTTCTTCATGCCCGTGCGCGGGTCGACTTCCAGTTCTTGTGGCTACATACGAGACACGGCACAGTAAGTCAGGGCGGATGAGAGTTGGGGCTGGGTCTCACGTTAACTGGCCCCCTTAGCCTCCGATCATACTTTCGCGCGTCCTCGCCCTCGCCATAGCCTTTCGGGTTGTCAATGTGCTCCGTCTGTGCGTGTATGACAATTCAAAGATCACGAGTCTATAAATTAGAACGCCAATGACGAGGATGTGGAAAAAGACGTACGGGTAGGTAACAACCCAGCCTTTCCTCGGTCACCTCGAATTCGTGCGTAGCGTAGCCGTGCGCGAGGAAGCCGAGGATCATGCATAGATTGATGATCGTCTATTGAAGAGAGTTGAAATAGTTATTAGTATAGGAAAAGACATAATGGTGCGACCGAGATGTACTTGGAGTTGTAGCTTCTTGAGACTGGCGATATCGACTGCCTGGTTGAGCTGTTAGTAAGAGGGGAGTAGGGGGAAGGGGAGAGCGTACTTGGCTGTAATCTCTGAGCCAGTTACTGCGGATGCGAATATATCATTTGAACACGAGTCTCTGGAGGATGGGAGTGGGAAGGATTGCACTCACCCAAAATACACCCGCTTCACATCAAGCCCACCAAACTTCGACCCTCCTTTTCCAATCAGGCTCCCAAGCGCAGCGATACCACCTCCTGCGCTGCCCTTCTTGAGGAGCTCGGCGAGGGTGTCTTCCTTCGATAGCCAAAGATGAAATCAACGACTTCATCACCAACATTGGATGAAGGCAAGTAACGACAATGAGAGATACATACGATGTCGCCATGCCGGAATGCCCTCCCCTCGAGATACGCGAACCTATTTACATCCGCCGATCGTTTATTAACGAAGCCCAGGAGACGCCACAGCCTTCAACTTGAACTTACGAAGGGATATTGCCCGCGCCGAACGCGTGTACACCGGACAGGCAAATAAAAAGTACGCAGAGTAGCAGCCAGAGCCTGGCGCTGTTGTTCGCGCTCATGATAGTGGTGGTAAGAGATGAGAAAATGTAGCTCCTCACAGCTATGCAGTGCTTGTCCAAAGTGGCTTGAACACTACTAGTGATGTCAGGATGCTCACGGTCTTAGCACAATCAGATTCAGCCAAGTGTCGGATCGCACTTATCCTGAGAACGATAAATGTTCCGACTCCATGTATACATATATTCCTTATATGGAAGGTCACTTGCTGTTTATGGAATTCAAAGTATTCACTGAACGCTGCCACTGGCATTGTGCGTGAAGGATCTTACAGACTCATATTGACGTAGATAGAACAGTAATAGATCAGCGCTCCTCGCATCTATTCCTAGACTCGTGACAACCCTCTCGATTGAGATTGGGGCAGAATTCTCAGTAAGATTCTGCCCCAATCTCAGTTGAGAGGGTGAGCCTTCCGCCAATATTTATTTCCTTCGGACTCATCCCTTATGCACAAGTCCACTGCTACATTAAGACAGTGCATTCCGTATAGTTTGCACTGTGTTAGTGGAAGAAAAGGTGCATCGAGCGAATAATGTTGTGGATTCCAACACAGCAGTGTTGCACGGGAGAGCATCGCGGAAATGAAAGACGGATTATTAATTTTATTACCTAAGCTCACATTGGAACGGCAACTTCCGGGACGCGTCGCCCAAGTTTTGTGGAAAACCTTGGAACCCTCGCACCGTCACCACTGAGCCTCTCCTCGCTTAGCCTTGCCTGCCCTTCTGTATCCTAGACTTGTAGGTTTTTATTCCGTCTTCCGGTGTGTATGCTTCTTCACGTTGTTCGCTGCCCGTCATCTGACGCGTTGCAGAACATCCGCCATGTCGAACACCACCACTACGAGTACATCTTCCAATATTCACCAGAACGTCGTTCCTTCTGAAGTCGGATGGCAATTTGTGCCGCAGTACTACACCTATGTGAACCAGCAGCCAAACAGACTGCACCGGTTTTACACAAAAGCCTCGACCTTCATCCATGGTGTTGAGGGAGAAGACGGCAAACCATGTTACGGTCAGCAGGTATGCAATTTCAACTCAGCTATAGTCTTGGATGACTTCGCTTGCTTCTTGCTGTGTTTACGTAGCGAAAAAGTAAAAACTAGCGACACTTACGCCGCTGATGGCCTCGCGTGACTGCAGATTTGTTCTGCTTTGTATGCAGGCCAAAGTAGGAAGCGCTCCTACGCAAAGACATCAGTGGTCCTGTCTACATACTTTCCTCGTTCTAGCCATTCCCTAAATGATCTTCTTACACTCGTTTTCATTCTCTGAACTCGTGGCTAAAATTCCTTTCAGGAAATCCACAATAAAATCACGTCAATAGGCTTCCAGGATTGCAAAGTCTTCATCCACTCTGTTGATGCTCAATCCTCCGCCTCGGGGGGAATCATCATCCAGGTCATCGGTGAGATGTCCAACCGTGGCGAAGAGTGGCGCAAATTCGTTCAGACCTTCTTCCTCGCCGAGCAGCCCAATGGCTATTTTGTCCTCAACGACATCTTCCGCTTCCTCAAAGAAGAGACTGTCGAGTCCGACGCTGCCTCCGACGCCGAGCCTGTTACCACCGCACCGCCCCCGATCCTAACGCAAAATCCCCCAGCACCCGAGCCTGTGCCTCTGGAACCGACCCCACCGCCACCTGCGCCTGAGGAGCCCGAACCTGCACCCGTGTCTTCTGCGCCAACGCCGATCCCCGAGGAGCCGCTGAAGACCGTAATTCCCGAGCCTGTGCCTGCGCCCGCGCCCGCCACTCCCGCTCCCTCCGAGCCCGCCGCCTCCGCACCGCACGTCAACGGCAACGGCACTGCTCCACCAGCGCCTGAACCCGAGCCCGAGGCCAAGCCTGAGCCCGTCCCGGAGCCGCCCACCACCGCGCCTGAGCCTGAGCCCGCACCGACCACGGTCTCCCCTGCCCCCGTCGCGCCCCCGTCCCTGCCTCCCGCGCAGCCCCCTCAGCCGAAGACGTGGGCGAACCTCGCCGCGAACAACGCGAAGAAGTGGGGCGCAGCGGTGGCGACAGAGAGCCGGGGGACGAGCGAGGTGCCTGCGAGTCCTCTGACGCCAAGTCGCAATGCGCCAACGCCAGTTGCTGGCCAGGGACCCCCGCGCGGATCGCAGCCAAGGGACCAGCAGAGCGCGGTTGCCGCTGCGCAGAGTATCACGCATGCGTCGTGCTTCGTCAAGGTCAGCTGCCTGTGTGGCGTACGTTCATGTATGCTGTGCTGACCTGAATCGTACTTTCAGGGTGTTACCGAGAACGTGTCGCAAGCCGCGCTGACCCAAATCCTGATGCAACGCTTCGGGCCGGTCAAGGACGTCGAGATCGTGCGCAATAAGGCATGTGCGTTCCTCGATTTCATAGACATTAATGCAGCGAAGCGTGCGATCGTCGCGTCGCTACCTGTTCCCCTTGGTGGTGAGGGTGGCATCCGGATTGACGTCGAGGGCGGTGGGCAGGCACGCATTGTTGTGGAGACGAAGAAGGAGAGGGGTGAGCGCCCGCCGAGCAACCGCCCCATGAACGGACCCGGCCGCGATATGCGGGGCGGCTTCCGTGGTGGCCGTGGTGGGCCGGGCGGAGGTCGTGGACGTGGGGGTCCTCCTCAAAGCAAGTAAGGGTCGGTGATGGGCGATGTCTTAAGCCATCCGTTCATGGCTCGCATTTCTGTATGGATCTCGGGTTGATCTGATGCGTGGTTCTGAGGACAATAAAACTTTCTCTCCCGTGCTGTTCTTGTTATCGATGCTTTTTGTTGTCGCATTTGAATCTCACTATCATTATCCTCCCTATCCCGCATCCCGCATACTGTACGGTGTATGGCACTGACTGAAACATCCCATCCCAACATAACACGACACAACATGGGCTACTATTTGCTACATGAAAATAGGCTAATGCGCAATAATGATAGACTTGACTGTTCCTTGGTCCGTCTTCAGATTTCCTGCTCGTAAGCGTCTTCCCAGTTGTGATACTCCTCGCCCTTCTCGCTGCCATCGTCATCCTCGCCTTCGGCATCCTCATCACCGACATCTTCCCCCATAGGCACAGGCGCCTGCTGCGCATTGGGTGTGCCCACCCCTCCGCCCTCTTCCTCCACGACCATCATACTCTCCCCGTCACTCTTGTCGTCCAGCGTGTACATGTCGTCCTTATCGTCAAAAGAATGCGCCTCAGCGGCAGCAGTACTGTCAAAGATATCTTTGAGTGCGTCGTAGTTTATCCGTTTGCTGTACTTCGAGCTTTTCTTGATGAGGTTGCGAACGGACTCAGCGACAGTGCTTCCGCTAGGTGTAGACGCGTCCCTGGGTTTGTTATCCGCCTTGCGTCGCTGCGGGAAGCATAACAGTCAGTATACAACGTGCGGAGGAACGCAATAAACCGATGTGTGGTTGCGTTCTATAATTTTGCACCCATCGTGATACGAACCTTCTTGCTCTTGGCTTTTTTCTCGCCGGTATCTTGCTGCTCCCCTTTAGCTGTCACCATTAGTCAATGACGCGAATTTCAGAAATTATACTGAATGCTATATACAGACCTGCAATCGCCTGCAGATACTCCCTGTTCAATTCTACCCACACCCTTTCCTTGATTTTGACTTCGTCTTCAGTGAGGATGAACGCGTCGAGTTCGGCTTCGTCAAGTCCCGTCAGCTCGTCTACTTCGCCTATTTGTGCTAACCTCGCCCGTTCTCGGTCATCGAGAACTTCCGTCAGTTGGGTTCCTTGGGAATTTAGTAGGAAACTAGCGACTTCTTGAGCTAGGACCTCGTCTGCTTGTTGATCAACTGGATCGGGCGGTAGTGGATGTGTTAGGGTCGGTGCGTTTGTACTGGAAGGCTGCCATGAGCGGGCTTGAGGAGGTGGAAGAAGAGCAGGGTCGATGTTGGCAGTGGTCGGGTCAATTGGAGGGTCGTCTGCTTGGTCTTCCGGTAAGAAAAGCGGTGGTGGTGTTGATTGTCGTTGGGGTGGATCTGGTGGAGGTTCCGTCACTGTGCCGGCTAGGATACCCTGATTTAAAAGTGCAGGATCAATTTGAGGGCGCAGCGGTTCAGTAGGCAGGATATCCATCGGCGCGGCTTCTACCATCCCTTCCATCTCTTCTGCCTCCTCATCACTGATCTCGCCTCTTTTTCGCTTCTTCTTTCTCCCTTTCTTTTTCTTCTTTTCCTTGTCCTTGTCATTCAACTTTCCCGGATTCTCCGCCTCTTCCCTCTCCTTCTCCTCCTTCTCGCGTCCCTTCGTAAACGCCGGCGGATCCATCTCGTCATCTAGCCATACCTTCCTGAAGTCGCTCACCGTCAGTGCAGCGCTGCCCGTGCGCTTGAACTCCTCCAGGCGCTTCCTCAGTGTCATGTCCCCGATCTTGACCACCTGGACGATCTCCTCGACTGACCGTCGGAAGTTGTTCATGCGCGCTGCAAGGAGAAGCGAGGCGCCGCATATGCCTGCAGGGCGCCGTCCACGCGCCATCCAATCCCTGTCAAACCGTTGCACGAGCCGCACTGCGTCCATCGCGACTTTGTGCGTCTCTTCACCAAATTCGAGGAGCGCGGCGAAGCGGGAGATGTAGTGGGAGGGGTCAACGAGCGGTAGACGGAGGTTGAGAGTCTGGACTAATTGAAGGTACGTGTGACCCAGCTCGAATACGTTGACCTGATGCAGTCAAAGTGAGCATATGCGCGCCGGGAAGGACGTGAGCCGGAAACCGTACTTGCAGTAGATCTGAGAAGTCTATCAGCATGTAGTTCCTGGTCTCCTTCTGTCGACATGCGATATATAAGCATACAGCTACAACGTTCAGACTCTTCCGTCCCTTCGTGAATTTGTGTTCCACAGCCAGGGTATATAGACGTGTCGCGGCTAAGCAAACAATTTCGGATAAGCGCAGGACATTTGCAATGCTTTGGATCTTCTTGCTAGCTGAAATGATATAGTTGATCTTAGTGTCTCGACCTGACATAGCATGCACTCACCATTCGCGATTGTCTGTTCTCGAGATTCTGCACTTCCTCTATTGCCGAGGGGGCCACCCATGCGAGCTCGTGCTAAGCCGAATAAGATGCTAGGAAACCCATATCTAACATACGATGTCACCCACTTTGCCCGAGTGCGACATATGATCCTTGTACCATAGCCGCTCCATTGGACGTCTCCCCAAATGTGACTTCTGACACAATCGTGTTTTCTTCAATAACAGTGCCGCACTGCACGCAGAATCCATTTCCTGCGGCGGCATCGTATTCGATTACGGTCCCTCCGCAATCTGTACAAACAGGCTTGACCATAGCTCAGTAAGGTGGAAATTCAGTCACTGCTTGAATGCGCACCATGGCTCAACGGGATGGATTCGGTGTTAGAATCACGCAGAATTTAGTTTGATCATGTACCGAGACCGACGCGCCTAACACCAAGAAAGAGCGGAAGGATGACCCTGACATGAAATCCGAAGATACAGGCAGTATCTGGCTTACGTAATAGATTATTCGAGGTCTTCTGGCTAATAGATCCCGACGAATTCGTCCGAAATCTCATCTGACTGAACCTTGGTGTCACCTCTCAGCGATGCCAGTTAACAGCCTTTCAAAATCTCCAATCAACGTGCTTAGATTGCGAAGAAGAGTAAACAATTCAAAATCTAAGCCAAGCGCCCAGTAACCTATCATTAGCAAGAGACCATCCGTCCAATGAATCAGACACGAAATATAACATGTCTGAGCGAGGGTTTACCCAGCAACTATATCCTGCTTGGCACCCATGAGTATCTCCTGTTGAACGCACCGGGTCAATACTTGATATGCATCAATGGAAAAAAGAACATCGTACAGCCATCATAGCCTGGCGATGCTCATCCCTAAACTCTCGCCATCGAGCCTCATAGGCTCTCAACCACCTCTCATACTCGAGTTTCTTTGGGTTCTCCAAAGATTTGCACCTGATGAATCCACGAAGAATAATAGCACCAGCCAGCCACTCTGACTCGTCCGACTCCCACATCGCGTCCCTCGCCGTGGACTCAGAGAACCACCGTCCCTCTCGGGTCAACAGCAAAAGTTCCACAGCAGCCGAGTGGATGAACGAGTCAACCATAAATTCACCCCTACGTCTCCGATCTACGTTGATCCGCGCCAACTCGTCGGCCATGGAGTCGGCCCCATCCTTCTTGTGGCCCGAAGCTACGACAGACACAGTCGGTGTCCAGACTGCAGTCTTTCTAAGCTTCATCTCCAATGCCTTCGTCGCTGCTGCGGGGCCTGACAACCCTGCATGCATCACGGTTACCGGGAAAAGCGCACAAGCGTCCTTGAATCGCTGTAGCAAGACGTAACACGGTTCAGCGTTTGTGTCGATTGTGATGTATTCCACAGGGTTTGCCCTGTTCCGCGTTTGTTGATGTATAGCTTCAAACAAGGTGTCAATCACACCACTTAATGGGGTCGGGCCTCCTCTGGCTCGAGCATGTGCTTGCATACATGTAGATAATGTTGCAGCATCTGTGATGTCAGATTTGAAGGCATCGGAGAGGCTTATCGTAATAGGACTTGTTACAGAGGCGTTAGACAGTTGAGGTGTTTCAGTGGTGCCGTTCACAGCACCAGTCGAGAGGGGTGTGGCTTGGCTAATCGCCATTGAGTCGGAGGATATATCCATAGTTATAACCTGCGTTGATGGACCCGCAATAGGAGCGCATACTGTGGCGACTTCGTATGACTGAACTTGCGGGGTAGCTCGGAAAGCTGATAGAACTACCTGGATATAAGTGCGGCGGTCGAGGGATAATGAATTTGTTTACTTACATTCATCTTCGGCCTTCCTCCTCGTCCTTTTCGTAGTATTCTTGTACCAATTGTACACTTGCTAGATGTGACAATATAACAGCCATTCAAACGACGATATTCGCAGGATCACTCGCCTCCTTCAGCCTACTCTCCGCCTCCTCGCTGCCCTGCAACTCGCCGGGCAGCCCAAACTCGACAATATACTCCAACGCAGTCTCGTGAGCATATTTCTTAGCCTCGCCTCTCTTGAACGTCGTATTGCGGCGCTCGTACTCGGGGAGGTGCTTGCGGAGGAAAGTCAGTTGCTCCGGGGTGTACCTGGCTCTCATCCTAGGGCTGGGGTTCAGCTCAGTCATTACATTGTACGACGAATGTGGCTCTGGATAGGAACCGGAAAATGCCGGACTGATGGGTGCACAGCTTTCCTGGGGTTCCGGAAAAGACCGATTGGATCTTAAAATTAAAGGATCTGGACGAGCTTCCTGGTGATGGACTGTAAGTCTATAACTGGAGACACAGACACGGATATTACGGCCTTTACTCCTGATTACATGTAGGACACTAGTCATAGTTTCTACTCTGTACACATTGACTTTTTTGCGGCAGCTAGGCTGAGCTCTCACCATTGTACCGCCTTCCGGTACGCGGATAAGACTAGGAGAACTCGAAATCAGCGTACCTCAAGTCGGAATCGCAAGATTCACTCACGCCAGTATCAGACCCACCTTCTATGCCAGCACCCTCTCCCTTCTCTGCTCGAGTGTCTCCGCAGCATACCGCTGCTCTTCCACGACTTCTATTTCATATCTAGAGACGAGCATAACTAACACTGTAACAGAAATCGACGACCAATGCACGCTCGGAGGCACAACTGGTTGAAGGGCGCAGAAAGCTGACCTGCACCGAAAGGCATGAAGGCATCCCGAGGCTAGCTCTTCTCCAGGTAGCGGGCTGACCTAAACACGGTGGGATCAGGCCAGTAGTGTGCTGGAACTATGAAGGAATTAGTGGTGAGTGTTGTGGTGGAACGGCACAACGGCCAACAATTGTAGTGTAAGGCGACGTAGTACTTAGCATCCAATAGGCTACTGAATAAATCGTGGCGCTCAGTTTGTTCGCCTCTAGCTCTTCTTTCACGGAGCATTTCAAGCATATATTGCTATAGTCACCGATGAGTCTTGCTAAGAGATGAAGTAACTAGCCGATACTCACCTCTAATTCATTGTGTGCATCTATGGCCCTTCTGATTCATCGTGTAAGGCATGACACCCAATTTGGAACAATGAGCTTAAGGAATATGTCCGTGGAAACAACGTCGAGCGCCTCTTTAAAGGACATCTTGCGACCATGGGGGATATTGGTCTCATCTCTCCATCCAGCCCGCTGGCCGAAACCTAAACATTGCGATAGTGAGGCCAGGTCTTGAAATCTTAGTGAACAAAGACCTACCGGTTGCACTAATCGACAAGGGAGCCTGTGTGTTCGATGGTCCCCATTAATACTTTGCAGAATAGATGAATGTATCCTCACTGGTATGGTCATATCAAGGCAATTATCGAGCGTTGTATCTTCCCCTCCCCCATACGTTTTGGAAGAGGTCAGTCGTATCTCTGCATGCTTCATCCCAAGCGAGCTTGCTATTTCGCTTCAATGGGATTTTGTCAGTCCTAGGTCCACCTAGAAATAGGCACCTTGCTCGGTTAGTGATCACTTCCTAGAGACGAAGATGTCCGAAGCGACGAGAAAATGGGGAGGAATGATTGGCAGTAGCATCTGCGAGACGATACTCTACCTTTGTTCTGGGCCACGCAGAAAGCTGGCGATATCAGCAATGTTTTGACATCTTCAGCACTCCGACGCCACGGATGCGAGAAAACCCAGTGTTAATTACCAAGGCAATGATATCCAGTTTGAGCGCATCATGATCTGGGAATCCGATGTTTATTCGGCCTGTATAGTTGCCACGATGGCCGGCAACCCTTTACCTCCATATCTCCTAATGACCATGGAATCATAACCCGGTGAAATACCGGGGAACCGGGGGATCAAGTTCGTTATTATGATAGGCGGGATGTCACTGCCAATTAAACATGAGCCGCTGAATACGGTGCGATATCCCGGGTGATCCCTATGCAAACAGATTTAACATCGGCACCAAGCTCAGAAGAGATTATCACTCACCCAATGACTTTCGCAGTTCTACGAAAATTGATATACAGATGCAGAACATAGAAAAAGTTAGGTAGTGGTCATAAATAATGTAACAGCGCAAGTAGCATACTGGGTGCAGGAAGGGGCGAGGGGGGTTGGAAACGGGGTCTCCTGTACCCTACTATCACTCAGGGCTATATTCTAATCATATTCCTCAATGATCACGAGAATCAGAAGAGTAATTCCCGTGACAGAGGAATGGATAATCCTCATGTTGCGCTGTTAGAGAGTACGACAGGTATCTCTGAGAGGAAATGTGACCGATTTCTTCGGACGAAATTGCGCCACAAACGCCACTGACCTTATTCTATGTGGCAATATTTAGCGTAACATCCTACAATTCTTCTGAGCTCCAGTATAATTGATGTTCCCTAAGAGGATCTATGGCAATATGTGGGCTATGCAGAGTCATCGCAATTAGACCAGTGAAGATTACTAGACGGTCCCGGTCGCGGGATACGGTAAGGTGAATAACTGGTGAATAGATTCTGTCGTCATTGACGCCGAAGATTCACGTTCGGATGGACCTGTTGGGAAGAAGTCGTGCTGTAGAAGCATGTATGGCAGCTGGTGAACGACTCTAGATCAATCACTATGAGGGTCTCAGGTCGCCTCTGTAAGAAATATCCGACCGAAAGCCCGCGGTATAATCTTGGATCTTGAAGACTCGCAAATAGGGGATCCTTCGGGGTGAGAGTTGCATTCAGAAAATAGGCCAAGACTGGCTAGTGGCTGATTTGGCCAGTTGATTGAAACAATTCTCTCCTCAAAAGTGGTCTGATGATGGCCAATGCCACAGAACGTTTTCGCCCCAATTTTAGACCGTTCTGCTTCTGGTTTCAAGCGAAGATTTCTGCATGGTCAACATATGTCAGCCATTCGACATATTTCCTGAATATGATCAAATATGTGAGTTGGAAACTGTTGGAGCCAGGAAGAGTGAAACAGTGAGCGCACATAGATCTGTACGACTTGTGGGCGTGGGTATCATACCCCGTACGGCTTCTAACTGCGGCTACGTCCGCGTTCACAGCTACTACATAGTAGTGGCGGGATCAATGCTACGAACTCGAGCTTGACACCTTTTTTACTTGCACAATGTCCGCAGACCCATATCACGCTGTACAACAAGAGGTCTCAGCTTCGCTTTCGACAGCGGAGACGTTACACGCGTCGTACCAGCGTATACGGAGTACAGCCAGTGAAGGCAGCGAAGAGCTTGAATGGGCGAAGAATGAGCTGAAAGCTACTTTAGCCGCCTTAGAAGCGGACTTCGAGGACCTGGAGGAGAGTGTAAAGTGCGTCCAAAGTGGAGATATCGTACCTGGCGTGATGAATAAACTCATGTCTCGCGACGCAGGATAGTCGAGCAGACTGGGGCTCGGGTTTTTGGTCTTGAAGAATCTGAGCTAATAGAACGTAGACAGTATGTCGATCGTGTGCGACGAGAGATCGAGGTGAGTATTTACATCTAACTGCTATCTCGTATGTTTCACTAGTTTCTCTATGGAAGGGTAGAGTATGAGAGCCGAACTATCATCCTCCCAACAACCCCCACCGCCATCTTACTCCTCCCGACCACAAACGCCTCGACCAGATGATTCAGATCCTCAGGCGTCATGGGCGCACCAGGAGCAGGAAATGATGTTGAGACAGCAGGATGAGACATTGGATGTCATCGGCGGAACATTGAGTACGCTGCACAGACAAGCTGGCCTGATTGGGTCAGAGGTTGCGGTACACACCGAGTGAGTATTTTATCGTGCACGAATGAGACCAGAAGACATGTAGGTGTAGTTACGCGTCGATGGCTAACAAATAGGTTTCATGGGTTGCTTGTCAATCCTCCGGGTCCCTCGAATCACTCCTGATATGATGTACTGATTTCTTTTTCGCCTAGGATGCTATCCGATCTCGAAACAGGCGTTGACCACACAGAGTCCAAACTCGGAGACGCGATGTCCCGTATGCGCAGGTTCATCCGAGAAACGGAAGGTTCGCACCCTTTCTTGTCTTCCCCATATTTAGTCATTGACCATTGACTGCAGAGACAAAATCAGGATGG
Organism: Neolentinus lepideus HHB14362 ss-1; assembly: GCA_001632425.1. Taxonomy (NCBI): domain Eukaryota; kingdom Fungi; phylum Basidiomycota; class Agaricomycetes; order Gloeophyllales; family Gloeophyllaceae; genus Neolentinus; species Neolentinus lepideus. Next base: position 317,408 of record KV425570.1, on the reverse strand, counting down.
TGCATAGTGATACTGACCATCGTCCTGATGTGCCTTTTGCTGGCAGTTATCCTGGTTTGATTTCGTTATTTATGTTGGTTTTGCGGAACTTGCACGCCGTACGTCTTAACTTACGGTCTCTTAATCCCAGATTACTATGATGTGCGTACTTGGTTAGTCTGCCTGCCTTGAATTCAGTCATCCCAAGGGCGATCATTATGCCTGCCCATACTATACCTCCGTTCCTGTCAACGCCTTACACAGCCTGTCGCACTGCAAATGCTATGAGCCTATCACCTCGCCGTGGCCACGAGGTGATTGTGGACTCTTGTACTTTCTGATACTTGTGGCTCCGTCACGAGCTGTCCGGTATGGTTTCTTGCATCGTAAATGCTATGAGAGACTACCCGCACGCCTTGCACATGAGGTTGACAATCAGAGGCGTTAGAAGGAAGGACTGAATCATTAGGCTATATTATGCTACACCTGTGTCCACAATCAGATATAAGGTACATACAAAATGGCGCATGCGCCGAAACAACGGGTGAATTATGGTTCTGAATGACGCGCAAATTTTCTAAGGCGATACAAGGTACTTTTGGATGCGGGATTCTGCAGGAATCAGGACGTAGTGTAAGAATGAAAATCATGAAAGCATGTATGTCCACAAGACCTGTGCATCAAGTAACGGCTCGAATCAAACCAAGGCGTCCTATAGAGCCACGGAAAAATAGAATGTTCTGCTTTCCACGAGGCACAAGGCTCAGCATATGACACAGCAGCAGGAGTTCTCTTTTGGGCCCACGATCGCGCTGACTGGGGGGACCAAAGGAGCACGAGTACCAGCGATGCCGTTGTTTCTGACATGAAGTTGAGCATATCTGCCGTCAATCGGGACGCATGAAGCAGGGACTCACGGATTCGAAGGCGGAAGAATATATGGTTGAGGAACAGAGGCGGACGGACTTGGTTGATTGTAGATAGAGCTGTACTGCACAGCAGTAACTCCAGAGAAGGAGTGATATGGAGGACCGTCCGGCTCGTAGTATGGTAAAGCTCCATTCGTAGGTGCAATATAACGGGCAGGATACCCAGGCTGGAAGGCACCATTGGTGTACATGGTACCAGTGGCACTGTTGTACCCATGCTCAGCAGCCTCTGAGGGAAAGGAATCATGCAGAGGAGGGTAGGGATGTGAGGGGAATTGCGGAGGAATGGTATTGCCGTTGGGAGGCTGCACAAATACAACCCCGGCATATTCGAGGGCTCCAGGACGGGAAGTAATATCGGGATGACGAGAGCTGCTATCTCTGAAGCCATTTCCTCGGACGAAACCGTTTGACCGAGTCGATAAATTGTAGGGCGCGTGATCGAGGGCTCTAGCGGGGGACTCAGAGGGAGATGAACTGCAAAGATAGTAAGCGCCAAAGAGAGGATCACATTCTGGACGGCTCGCGTCTTACGATTGCATGTTTGTCAGGTCCGCCTCGGACGTAGTAGTATTCTGACTTGACATCGGTGCTGGCTTTAAAGTCAGAATGTGCTAGTTGCGAAGAGAAATGGCCCTTGCTCACCTGAAAGATTCTGAGAAGGGTATTCTTGACGCCCGTATGAAACCATGTCCTGAAAAGAGCGGATGGAAACCTTTCGGAAGAGCGAAGGTTTCGAAAACTAGAAGGGACGATGACTGAAGACATGGAATCTAATGCGCTTTTCTTTAAGCTCTGAACTTTCCTCACAGCTATGGCGGCAGTGTCGACGAACAGCCATGGCTCTTTTCACTGGGGTGAAATGCGGTGTAATCTAAATATTTTTAAACACCTAGGTAGATATGCGCTGAGTCAGCTTTCTGCGTGGGACTGTCCAGGGGGTCGTATTGACAACAGATAGAAAGTTACAAGACCAGACGATATCACCGAGCGGACGACAGCGGCTCCGTGAATGCCTGCCGTGAACACAGGGTGCTTCCAGCTAGCGACAAACAATACACTTTCATTTTCTCCTCCAGACCGAGGCGGTGAAAGGAAATTACTTCATTCGGATGCCCGATTGTGGTGAGGAGGGCGGCACATTTGACAACATATTCCTTAGGAAGGTGGAAGTTCGCGTACCCACACCATCTGGAGGAGACTTTGACCCCGTCTGTTTTTTGTCGCTAGCTGTCATGATAGCAACACTCGACAGCCAGGACCGACCAAGAACAGTGTTTGTACGGAAGATTTATTCCGTACTCAAGCTATCTGCACATCCAATGTGCCAGAGAAGATCAGAGATACATGCTGACCTATTCAGGACAAGATGCAGTGTATTGAAGCAGCAGCTGGCAGGAGCCCGAAGGTAAAGTAATCTTAACCCCCATGAATATTTCGGAAGAGAGATCATCGAGTCTGTCCATAAAATGAGAGCGATATTCCCTTCATAGCCAGCGCTCTCGGATAATGCCGACGTAGTATATTCCCCCTTTTTCCCCTAATTAGTCTTCAAACTTCATCCTCTCGCCGTCTTCATCTTAGCTTCGTTTGCTATTAACATTATGATTTCGGAGAAGCATGCTGACTCACAGCTGGGCCCCACGGCTCCAAAGAAAGCACGACAGGCAGGCGCCCAACTCCCGGACTCAGGTGTCGATGAGGCTTCTCGTGATATCAGGAATATAAACAATAAGCAGAATCATCTCGCTCGCATACCACTGGAACTTCTGGCAGAAATCCTTTCATTTACTCCGTCTCCGAGAGATGTGCTCGCTGTGGCTCGCTGTGACAAGTACCTCCACGCCACTCTTGTGCGGAGGTCGTCGGATTTCATATGGCGTCAGGCGAGGAGGAATTGCAGAGCAGGCGCTATCCCGGATCCGACGCCGAATTGGACGGAGGCAGCGTATACGGCTTGGTTGTTTGATGCTGGACCGTGCGAGGTGCGTAATCGCTCGTGGGATGTTTTGAACGTTTAGCGTTCAATGAACGGAATGGTCTGCAAAGGTATGCCGGAAGATGACTAAGACTGTGCATGTATCGTATGCTTTACGTGTTCATCTGTGCGGAAATGTCAGTCTCCATTTTTGTGTAGCCTTCGCATGCTAATTGATAGCTTGGCTGAAGGTAGCATGCCATACCAAGTTCGGGGGGTAAGTGCGCCAATGGGTATGTATATCTAAGGTGAACTCTGATCAATATCTACTCGCAGGTCATTAATCCCAGCTCCCACGACTGTGGCTGGTGATGCAGTCGCAGGGTGGCTCTTGTCTGCAGAGTCAGCAAAGTTCCTAAGTACGATACCCCAAGCCCCTTCTTATCACGAACACTTCCCCTGACAATTATATCCCAAGATGCTGTAAAGCCTAATCTGCAGTTGCCGACTACGCTCGAATGTAGGTTCTTATTTTGAGAGAGTGAGTAACTTGAAAAGAACTAAACGGGCATAGATCCAACGATGGATAGATACTACCGCAGAAACGATCTTGTAAAGGCCCTTGACGACTTCACGAAGGCCAGCTCTGGCGAGCAAACGGCCCTCACACAGTTTCTTGTGGTAAGGACTATTACCAACTCGTCGAGTGTACACTCTGCCGAGATGGATAACTTTCTAGGCAAAAGAAAGTCAAGCCAAGAAAATGCCCATCATTATGCAGGTACGTTCTTCCGAACTTAGGTAAGGGTTGGTATTCATTATGTCGGAACAGAATGCAGTAGCTCTGCAGAAGTGGAGGCTGTCATACACTGCTAAGGTGCAGGAAATTCGCATCGCGAATGATATTACGTAGGCAGAATGTTTGTTTTCTGCAATACGCCTGTTTATGTGATATATAGGGGTCGCTCACTCGCTGTGAGAGAAGGCTGGGAATGGGCCGACATGAAGGCAACACAGACCTTTTCAACGTTTCTACGCGCACACAACAACTCTCTACAACAGTTCATCATCAGGGGTAACTTCTATTGTCACATCCTTGCGGAAGAAGCATCGTCTCACAGAGGATACTTCAGATTTCGACTTCATACGGGATCGTGTAGATGTGGAAATAGGCAACCTCGTCAAGCGTCGGCGTCGCCAACAAGAAGAGAAGTCTTATGCACAGAATCGCGCGCACGTCGCACTGCACTATCAACGGATGTTGTCATCAGGAGCCCATCAGCCCATGCCAAGTCTCACAGAATTCCACCGCCTCTCAGTAATCAAAGCACTCGAATCATCCGCCTCGCATGCTTCCACCCTCGACGAGCAGCTGAAGAGCACGGCGCTCCTTAAAGACATGCTTGAGAAGGACCTGGACAAGTGGCGAGAAAAGGCACGGACGCGGCTTGCTGCCGTCCTCGGGTTCGCAGACTGGAAGACCGTGAGCACTAGGAAGCTTCATCCAGTGGACAGGCTCACGGCACGGTTTGTGTGCACGCTATGTCAGAAGGTAGCAAAGAAACATCAGGAGTTTGGCGATCTAGACTTTGCCGGCGCGTGTGCCCACAAGTGCCCACATCTGGATAAGAAGCAGAGAGCGAAGTATGTTTGGAAAGCTGAGCAGTTTGCGCCGGATGAGAAGGTTTGTGTTTCTGTTGACATAGGGCTTATGTCTCATTGAGGAGTTTGGTTCGGTTTTATTCGAATCAGGCTATCAAGGCGATAATGCAGTTATTTGAGCTGAGCGGTACCGTCCCAGAAGATCCAGAGTCTGATGATGCTGTCCGTTTCATTGGACACAGAATCTTGTGTTTGTCTTGTGATGCCGCCATTGTGATGGACTTCGACCGTTTGGTGAGACTCCTCGCTTCTCTTCATTGCGTAATCTGCGATCGATACTGACATAGCGACAACATCCGTTAGTGCATGCATTCCAAGCGACATGAGGATATGCAGCTCAAGCTCCTGGGATCCTCCGAGGTCGAAATGACGCTGAGGTTTCCCATAGAGAAGGGATTGCACGCCAATGTCATGGGCCCATCTTACCAGGCAAAGAGACTTCGGGCATTGAAGGAATACGGATGCCGACACTGTATACAGCGGAGAGAGGCTCGGCCGGAGGAAATGGAGGGCAACGATGTTCCGCCGCCAAGTGACCCTGCACCCAACCCCGAGTCTGTCCTGAAGAGTAAACCCGCCGCTAGTGCACATGGGACGCTCTGGGATTTCAACGGGTTGCGATCTCACGCGAAGGCGAAGTAAGTGTGCTTGTGACCATACGCCCCATGTTCCTGGATGCTGATCCACCATACTTCTGCATGCAGACATGGAATTCAGACACTTGGGGACGAAGACTTCTATCGATATACTTCACCTACGACCCAAACATAGGTGTTATCTCTTAAATGTATTTTTATGCTACTTCACATATATATATATTCGCAAAACGCGTTCGTAACTCATGCATAAAATAAATCATCATCATCTCCTCGTCCATTGAGCACAAACGAGATTCATGCGGGTCGCGTGTTTGTTATGTTGTGTGTAATTCGATGGGCTCGTCGTCTTTGTCGTCCGAATCAGCATGCATCGAGGCTCGAGCTCCATGCAGCAATCCTCTGGAGGTTCCTTTTGTGTGTATCAGACGGCAATTTTTGGCGGGGACGAGGATCAACACTTCTCTTCTGTCTGCTCTGCATTGAGCTTTTCATAGACTCGGAATTCGGCCGACCTGCAACCATCTGTGTACCTCTGCAGGAGAAGCGCGTCATTCCCATGCTTGACAGCTGTGTACGATGAAATTGCCATCAGAGGAGCAAGTCGGCAACCATGCGTGTACACCGTAAGTCATGAGGTCTCGTTCGAGGGCGACCAGCCGCCAGCATATGCTCATGATCAAAGGATCCATGACAGGGGAAATGTTCAAAATAGCTCGTTACCGTTGCGAAGGATGCCAGTAAGAACGATCTCACCAGGTTCGATACAGGATGTGCTCGCATCATTAATTGCTTCTTTCGGCACGCCAAAGCTTCCATGGGCATGTCGTTATATCTTATATACGACTCCCAGCAAAGACCAGTCAAGGGTCCTGGGTTACCGCTCTTTCAGTCCTCCTCTCCCTTAGGTTTTTGGTCTCCCGCGACCCAGCATGGTATCCAAGCGCTTACTTGCGGCGGGCGCTCTCGCTTTGTCGTCATGCTCATTGGTCCGCGGTGGTCTTGTGCAGAAGCCAGGTCTCGAAGTCCCAGCGTACTATGCGGGTAACCTAACGGTGGTGCGGACCATGTTCACCGACAGTTGGAACGCGTATAAGTGGGTATTTTGATTAATGATGCATCGCAATCGAAGTACGCCAACAATAAACGTTACTTATAGGAAGTACGCTTGGGGACATGACGATCTGGATCCAATTAGCGAAGGCTACAACGACGGTCGTAATGGATGGGGCGCGTCTATCGCTGATGCTTTGGGCACAATGGTATGCATCAATGATATTACCAAGTATGGTCGTTTCGACGCCTCCTGAACAGGTTATCATGGGCTTGGAAGACGATTTTTTGCAAGCTGTGAACTACACATACTACATCGACTTCAGCAAGTCTCAGACGCCTGATACAGTCAGGTGTGTGTCAGGCTGAAGGCATCGAAGTTGATTCACCGAAATGATCCCCGAACAGCGTCTTTGAAACTTCAATTCGTTATGTTGCTGGTTTCTTGAGCGCGTACGAACTTAGTGGATTCGAGCATCCCATTTTAGTTGAGAAGGCCAAAGAAGTTGCCGACAAACTGATGTATGCATGGGTTGGAGTATGTATTCACATTGGTGAAATGGGATCTTGGTGGCTCAGTACTTCGCCTAGAACAACAGTATCCCGTATGGGTACCTGAATTTCACCACGAATCAGCCTACGATTACCACCGTACGTGGATTATTCGCTTTCAATAGTGTCATAGCTTATTTCTGGACTAGACTAATATTGCTGAAGCTGGTACAGTACGTGAACCACACCAATGTGTGTTAATGGGCTGACAGAACCTTTCCAGCTTACTTTGGAGTACACCACCTTGACGTTCGTATTAGAATGTGGTCATACTATGTATTAGTGGCTAAGAAAATCTTAGGAAATACACCGGCAATCAAACCTACGCCAACAATGCGGTCAAGTCGGTTGAGTACATCGCCAGCTTGGTGTGTATCTGAACTTTTATATTGCAATCTCTTAATACTCATCGGTGATGTACAGCCTGACCCTCTTCCCGGTTCGTGACTTTGCGATAGCAGCGCATTTCCTTTACCTATTTATATATAGGTCTTGCGCCCCAAGGCATCGACCCTACCTCAGGTCAATTCACTGACGCTTACCTGGTAAGAAGCAAATAATCCTGTCATTCTTCATGTATGCACCGATATGTTTATTAGACGTGGGGAGGAGGATCGGACAGTTACTTCGAGTACCTCATCAAGTACCCTCGGCTCACGAACACCAACAACCCGATCTTCGTCGAGACTTGGCAGGCTGCGGTCGACTCCTCAATCAAGTACCTTGTTCGGGTAAGCACGTCGCCGCTTATCAGCATTAAGTCTGGAGGTTGACTAGTACGGTTCCAAAGAACTCGACAGTTGGCAACTGGACGTATGTCGCTGATCGTGATGATAATGGCAACATTGTCCATATCGGCTCGCACTTGGAGTGTTTCCATGCCGGAAACTGGATGCTTGGTGACGATGATACTGAACGCATAGTGAAGGTTCTTACTGATCACTCGTTACTCAGGTGGCAAGTTGCTGAACAACCAGACGTACGTCGATTACGGTCTTGCACTTGTCGATGCCTGTATAAACACCTACACGAGCACTGCGTAAGACTCTTGCTTCGCCAGACTTGATCTATCAACTCACTCTGACCTTTTCATGCAGGACTGGCATCGGTCCCGAAGTCTTCGCTTACTTCTCCTCAGACGGCAACTACACTGGTGTCACGCCCTCCACATCGGACTACGCCTTTTACCAGGAGCATGGCTTCTTCATCTACGACGGCGCCTCCGACTACATCCTCCGCCCCGAGGTCCTCGAGTCGAACTTCTACGCCTGGCGTATCACTGGTGACACGAAGTACCTCGACAACGCCGCTGCGGCTGCCGCGAGCTTCAACAAGTACTTGTATATCAAGAGCTCGGGTGGGTATGCAGGCACGAACGATGTGAACAATGTGACTGCGAGCCTCGTTGATGATACCGAGAGTTTCTGGTTCGCGGAGGTGTTGAAGTACCTGTGCGTATTCGCGTGCCGCCTTTGAATTGACCTCTGACGGATCCGGGTGCAGATACCTCACGTTCGACGACCCGAACCACATCAGCCTCGATAACTGTACGCACTGGCCTTTACTGCCTTCCCAATTCTCAAACTCTCATCTTGTTACTTTTTAGGGGTGTTCAACACTGAATGCCACCCGTTCCTCGCACCCCCACCAGGCATCTACGCCACCCCCACGTTCAATACCAACACCCAGGGCTTCAAGGCCGTCGGCGGACCCCTCCCGCAGATCAGCCCCAACAGCTACCTGCCCAAGTCTATCAATTCGATTCTCCAGGGCGTCGGACTGAATTAGACTGATATAAGCTCAAAACACCTGTTCCTTCCACATTGAACTGTCCTTGCTTGTGTGTGCTGTTCGGTGTTGTGATTTTGTGCTACCAGGATGTTGTATTCGTTCTTTTGTTGTTACCACTCGTTATTGTCGGACTTCCTGATAGGCATTTCACATGCACTGAATGAAAATTCAATTATACCTCACTATTGAATTGCGTTGCTCCTGTCAGCTGAAACGTGATGGTATCGTTGCACAGAAGTTCACTATGATTGTAAGAGCGCAAGAAAAGTATGCATTTATCAACCGAGTCAAACTTATGACTGCTTTTTCCCAACGCGCCAATCCCCAGCAGCACCCAACGCCTGCTTGCCCGTCAAGACGGTGACCAAGCCCAGCAGCGCGCCGTACAGCAAAACTTGTCCGAGCTTGAGGTCGATCCAGTACCACAGGAGCAGCCCTTCGAAGGCGGCGAGGGAGGACACGAAGGGCAGAACGTGAGGGGAAAATAGGTGTGGGGTGCTGTATCGCAGCGTGGACCACTGCAATGCCATCGTCAAATCCATCGTTGAGTAACATGTGGCGGCGAGTAAAACGTACCAGTCCAAGTAACACTACCCAAGGTGCAATTACAATAGCTGAGAAGACGGCGGACACGAACTTAGGCGGGACCTTCTGTTCGGGACGGAAGGTGTGCGTGATTTCGGGTAGTGGAGCAAATGAGTCCGGGGAGACAGGGGCGGAGGGGGGAATGCTCAGTGAGAAGAGGGGGAGTGACGCAGGGGAGTGTTTGTAGGAGCCCAGGAGTAGAGAGACTTGGACTGGGGAGGTGGAGGTTGGAGGGAGGGAGGTGGGCGGTTTGGCCATGTTCTACATGAGGAGAATGAGCATGTGTTTCCTGGGAAAACATGTGATGGTTGGTTTGAAAGCTGCAGTACAAGACGAAATGATTCGCGTGCCATAAGATAATTCACAAACAATGTGAGCAATATCATATGACACCCATAGCCCATTCACCCGTAATGCGAACGTCCACGACATCCCTCACATTGAAAAATAGACCCTTCGCAATCAGAAATAACACATACCAATTCAAACTTCGCCTTCCCGCCCGAAGTCACTCGTACAGGCTGCACGCCCTCCTCCCCGTTGGCCTCAAACCTCAGGAACGTCTGATGCGGCTGCACGCCCTTCCCTCCATCCTTCTCCACAACCTGAAACGTAAGCTTCAGAGTATCTGTCGAGCCTAGAGACAGAGATGGTAACGAAGTCGAATCGAGCGAAAGCCTGCGTTCCTCCCATTAGCTTTGTTCGTTAACGCGCCACAATGTATTGCGTACTGTTCTGAACGCAGCTGTGTTGCGTCCGACGAGGAGATTGTGAAACGAGCATTTTGAATGGTAAGTGCGGACGCGTGCACGGTCGCCGCCGCCGCCGCAAGTAATGGCAGGCAACAGAGTAAGCGCATGAGTGAGGTGACAGTTGGAGAACTGCGCGATTCAGGATACGTGTAATGTGAGTTATTCTTAGCTCAAGATCAGTACGGCTATTTTAAGACAGAGACTCTTGAAGCTTGGAGGACAGACTGGGGAAACCTCCACCTTTACGCCAGAAAGTGATTGCTTCAAAACAGCATCACTCCCCACTACACGCCCACTCCTCGCCAAGAACCGCTGGATCTCGCAACTAGTATACAATATACCTGATCTTGGACAAGTCCGTAGAGGGACCAAGAAGCGGAAATTCTAGGCCTGCTGTGGTTCAGTAAGTCTGTTGTGATTTTCAATCATTCAGTGATTTGTTTCCATACTCCCTGCCTTTCGGTCTCTTCTCCCGTCATCTTTCTCTCCCTTAAGCTTCAACATTTGAAATAGCACGCCAGATGGCCAGATGGCACGTGACTATATATATAAACACAGCCAAAGAACACGCTTTCGCGTCTTCGATCGCGTTCCGACTCAAGCCACACTGTCCGTATCTCTGCCCATGGCCATAGATTCTCCCACTACACCCAGGAAATATCACACTGCATCTGACAGCTCAATTCAGACAACCACAGGGAGCAGCCGAGCTTTAACCAGTACCTAGTGCGCGTTCTTAAATGTTTTGAATGTGATTTGTCTCTCACCAATCGCACTGATGTAAAATACAGTGCATATGAGGTGAAGCATGTGTACGAGAATGAACTGAAGCAACGAACTGAGACCGTACCGTTTCATACATTTCTACTGTTCTTGCTTAGTCTGGTCATGGAGACGGAAGACACTGCTGTGGAGCGGCTTAGCCAAGTGCTTAAAAGCTTGCTGAGTGATGCCGTTGCCATGTGTAACGCTGATCGGACGGATGCCATCAAGGACAAGTCGATAGAGTCTGCTCTCTCCTTACCAGACGTCGGCAAGCGCGAAGAAAAGAAGACGAATAGGCTTCAGAAGTTACTGCTCGAGTTGTATGTTTAATCCCACTCTGTATTACCTCGATCGTGTCTTAATCGTGCCCAGCCGCAAAGAAGCAGATGAACGAAACAGATGCAAGCCATTCTGTAGCTTGGTCAACACGATTCTGGAGATGAAGCAGCAAAAGCCTGATCCTTCGGAAGCCTGTCTGCGCCCTCCTTGCGACGGGAACGACCGTCTCGTCTTCCAGCGCAATGATCCTGTACCCATTCGCACGCAATGCGCCGGTGGTGATAATCATCTGTTCTTCAGCCCCACCATACGCGTGCCTGATGTCATCGGGCTCACGCTCCGTGATGCTCTTCTCACTACTGAAGAAGATATTAGGCTCAAGGCATCTAAGACCGTGGATCTGCTCAAGGTTTGGAAGGACCACGCTTTCAATGCGGCTCTCGAAAATCCCGAGGAAGCTACTACTTTTGGCAAGCTGCAAGTTGGTCTAGAGCTCAAGAGAACAGACAACCCAATGGAGCTCATTCCCCTCGAGTTCAGCGATGAACTACAAGAAGTTCCTGCTCGGAAGGTTATCGACAGCATGGACGTTTCTCCTGAGCCATCCCCAGAAGGACGCGGAGATGTCACAAATTCTAAGAAACGCAAGAGTGATAGTAGTGTGAATGCGGCTTGCAAGAGAACGAAGAAGAGCGCGGAAGCGGAGGGCGATCCTCCCGGTGCTCGCAGTCATACCTTCTCGAATGCCGTCCGCGACTTCGAGCGCGATTCTGATGTGAAGCTGCCCGCACGAAAGCACCCTCCTAACGTGCAGGTAGCGATATACGCTGCTGAGCGACTTTCATCCTCTATTGCGATCAACCACTCATTACAGTTCGTCATAATTGGTTCGCTCTTACTCTTTCTAAGTGCTTGAACCGTGCCGTACTGACGGTTGAGAGTGGCAGACAGCACGATCTGGCTTTGGTGGTTTGATCGTGGGGGAGCTATCCAGTCGGGTGGTATGAACTTCATCCGGAACCTTCCGTATCTCGTCGTTCTTCTCGACATCTTACGACGTTTTGACCAGCACGCATGGGGTGTCAACCGCGTTTTCAAGAAGAAAGAGACTGATGGTTTGTTTGATGTAGAGCTTCTCGGGCCTCAACCCGAGCTGGCTAAAGTCACTGTGACCCTTGACGCACGGAAGATTCCCTTATACTTACATCTCTTCAGCCGTGGCACAGCTGTCGTACCCGCAACCAGCAAGGATCCTTGCCCCATCTCTCCGAACACGAAGCTTTCGAAGTACGATATGGTCGCAAAGATCTATCATGTCGATGAACAGCAGGAGAATGAGATCAAGATACTCACTGCTGTATATGAAGTTGCTTCCCGCACAACGGAAGGGGCTAAACATGTTCGCGGACATGTGCCGGTTTTATTTGCTGCTGGTGATTGGGAGGACGAGTACGGTGAGCGAGTCGAGAGAATCCTGAATATATCTAGGGCGCAGGGGAAGCGACTTTCTCGCCGGCTTCGGGTGCTGTTATTTCAAAGGCTTGAGCCGATCCATAAGCTCTCAGGGAAGAAATTCATGAAGGCATTTCGGGATTGTTTCTGTTGTGAGCATTTCCGTTCGCTTGTTGTTCTTCTCCACATTACCGACACGATTGGCAGGTCATGGCGTCCTCTGGATGAACAATATTCACCACCGGGATATCAGCGAGAACAATCTGATGTTCACTCGAGTGAAGGGAGGCGTCGTTGGTGTCCTGAATGATTTCGACCTTTCCATCATTCATCGTGATGACCGTCCGCTTGCAAGCGAGCGCACGGGTACGATTCCATTCATGTCTTATGATCTCCTTTACGCATTCAAGACCGACCGCAGGATACCGCACATCTATGGTTTGTCTCCATTTGTTCTGTATATTGCCATCTAACCATGTGGCAGAGTATGATGTAGAATCTTTCGTTTACGTGGCCATGTGGATCAGCGCTCGATACCAAGACGGCGAGGTGATCAACCACGACGCCTATCGAGAGTGGACAAAAACAACAATTGCACCGCACCTCCTAGCCGGGACCAAGCGTAACTCCCTTTCAAAGCCAGTTCTACCTACGAAGTCACACGGACAGCATTTTGATATCATAATGCTTCTTGCAGCTCAAGTCGTCCAATGTCTGAACAATGCCCAATCTAGAGAAATATATTCCAACGTGGCATTATGGCGGGCCGGTACGGTGAACGATCTACCACCGTACCTGGTCCAAGAGTCACCCAAAGCCTACTATGACCGTCTCTCTCTCATCGTCAACGGAATTCACTCCGACTATGTCGAGTATTTCGAAATGGTGGACAAAATTGTGGAGAAATACAAAGACATGGGTGGTTTGTCGCTCTGGTGCTCCCAGCCAGGTAGGTCTGTAACCTCCCAATTTGCTACCTTCTAATGACTGAACACCATCCGCGTAGACGCTTGACAGACAAGCTTCAATGCTCTCGCCTTCCATGTCGCTCCGGCTGAGGCCACCAGCTAATATCCGGCCCTTGTTTATGCTTACATTTCCCGTGTCTCCTACGTGTTGTCATGATCGGGATTTTCATTGCAGAGTTCAGCCGTCTAATTAGCTTGACGGACTATTGTTCAACCACTGGAATGAATAATGTTTCTATCATCAGAAGCGAGGACCTCCATGTCACTGCTACAGTCGTTTTCATCCGTCCGCGATGCTTTGGTTTACATATGTAGCGCTATTACGATGCCCATGTCTTTATAAATCCTGTACACTAGGCTCCTCTGATTGATTCTTCGTTGTCTCGCGCGAAATCGGTAGTTCTTGACCACCATCCGCCCCTCCCGATGCAGTTCTCCAGTGTCGAAGCGACTATATGTAGAACAGGATACGAGCTACTCTGTTAACTCTCGAATAGCATGTACAATACTTAATCTCGCTTCCGAGAATCTGCTCCGTGAGCTTCTTCCCCTTCCTAATACTCCTCGGCATCTTACACTATCTCCAACATATCACTCTCCGTCGTGCACACCTTCAAGATTCAACCACCAAGTCCAGGCCCGTCTTCACGCCTTCCAACCCGTACCAAGCAGCTCACATATATACGGATTCGCCGTACTGACCTTGGAGCAGAGTGGCACCGTCTGGGTCACTGCGTTCTGGGCACGGCTTGTCGATCGAGTAGGTGAATGTATCGGATATACGCGCATCTACTACCAGAACCTCAAGCAACTGACGGACTTACTGTTCGAGTAGCGTTAACACAGACGTAATTTTGCAACTGCCTGCCTGATTTGAAATTTGGGGCCTCAAGTCAGGCCGCCACATGTCACGTGATTGAGCCAACACGGCCAAAGAACACGCTTTCGCGTTGAACTGAGACTCGCTACGCGTTCGACCACCTATGGATCCGCCCACTACACCCCGGAAATCTTGTTGGAATTCGGGTTTCGGGTCGAGCTCGCGGGCTCGCATGTGGTCGCGAGGGGGGGGCGCCGGAGGCGCCCATATTCGGGATGATAAGAAAATCGTATATAAGATTCGTATTTACAGGATGTACTGTACGCGATTGCCCTTCGGGCAACCGACCGCTCGGGGCAAGCGCGCTCACGTCGTATTGTCTTTGGTTGATTTCTTCACAATCGCGTCTACCCGCTTGGGGGGTACAAAATTCCAAGCAGGCTTCTCGGGGGCAGCCGGAAGCCCGCCGCTCGCTGCGCTCGCTGGTCTCGCGTTCGTATGCTAAAACTTTCGTTGTCTGTTGACTACGCTGGCTAGGTCTGACTACCTACTACCCTACGCCATGCCGCCGCCGCCGTGTTCTCGCCGCCGCTGTCGCTGACCGTATACCCGCCGCCGGGGCCGAATCCGCCACCACTCGTTGCCGCCGCCGTGTCGCCGCCATCGCCGTCCACTCATTTCTCGTTGCCACCGTGAATTGCCCGCTCGAGGGCCGAAGCGCCGTGTGTTGCCCGTTCGATGGGCCGAAGTGTCGTTGTGTCGAGGAACCGCCCGTCCGAGGGCCGAAGCGCGTCGTGAATGCCCGCTCGATGGGCCGAAGAATTGCCTTATGGGGGCCGAAGCCCATTACCGTTGCCGGAGATGTCGATGTTGGGTCACTGGGATGCCGGAAAGTTGTTGGAGAGCTTTGGAATCATCGTACGTTATTTGCCGCCGCCTTGCGCCTAAGGGTCGCCCGTCGTAGCTCTTTGTGAGCATGGACTATCGGCCGGATGTCAGAGTTGGGTGACCGGGGTACGCCGCGTAGATTCGGGGAGTGTTGGGTGTCGGGGAGTGCTTTCGGTATGCTCGCCCGCTGCGCTCGGGGGAGTGTGTTGGAATTCGGGTTTCGGGTCGAGCTCGCAGGCTCGCATGTGGTCGCGAGGGGGGGCGCCGGAGGCGCCCATATTCGGGATGATAAGAAAATCGTATATAAGATTCGTATTTACAGGATGTACTGTATGCGATTGCCCTTCGGGCAACCGACCGCTCAGGGCAAGCGCGCTCACGTCGTATCGTCTTTGGTTGATTTCTTCAAATCTCACGTCTTTACAGGTGACAACCCAATCCAGTCGACCCCAGCGAGCAAAGGGAACAGTCGAACGTTAACCAGTGCCTAGTATGCGTTCTTCAATGTGTGATTTGTCTCTCACTAATCACACTAGTTGAAAATACAGTGCGTATGATGTGAAACGTGTGTACGAGAATGAACTGAAGGACCGAACTGAGACTGTACTGTTTCATACCTTCCTACTGTTCCTGCTGAGCCTGGTCGTGAAGACGGAAGACACCACTATTGAGCGGCTTAGCGAAGTGCTGAAAAGCTTGCTAAGTGATGCCGTTGCCATGTGTAACGCTGACCGGACGGATGTCATCAAGGCCACAGCGATGAAGTCTGCTTTCTCCTTACCGGACGGCCACAAGCGAGGAGAAAAGAAGACGAATAGGCTTCAGAAGTTACTATTTGAGTTGTATGTCTAATCCTGCTTTGTATTTCCTTTATTGTGTCTTAATCGTACCCAGCCGCAAAGAGGCAATCGAACGAAACAGATACAAGCCGTTCTGTAACTTGCTGAACACGATTCTCGAAATGAAGCAGCAGAGGCCTGGTCCTTCGGAAGCGTTTCTGCGCTCTCCTTGCGACGGGGAAGACCGTCTCATCTTCCAGCGCAATGACCCTAAACCTATCCACTCGCAATACATTGGTGTTGATAACTACCTCCTCTCCAGCCGGACTGTACGCGTACCTGATGTCATCGGGTTCACGCTCCGTGATGCTCTTCTCACTACTGATGAAAATACTAAGGCCAGGGTATCTGAGACCCCGAATTGGCTTGAGGCTTGGAAGGACCATGCATTCAATGCGGCCCTCGAAGAACCGAAGCAAGATACTACCTTCGGCAGGCTGCGTGTTGGGCTAGAACTCAAGAAAACGGACAAGCCTATGGAGCTCATTCCTCTCGAGTTCAGCGATGAACTACAAGAAGTTCCTGCTCGGAAGGTTATCGACAGCATGGACGTTTCTCCTGAGCCATCCCCAGAAGGACGCGGAGATGTCTCAAATTCCAAGAAATGTAAAAGTGACAATGGTGGGAATGCAGCTTCCAAGAGGACAAAGAAGGGCATGAGATCAATGGGCAAGTTGGGTCCTTCGGACACTCGCAGTTAATCCTTCTCGAATCGCGTACACGAAACCGATCCTGATGTGAACCCGCCCGCACGAAAGCTCCCTCCCAACGTGCAGGCAGCGATATACTCTGCTGAACGACTTTCATCGTCTATTGCGATCAACCAGTCATCACAGCTCGTCATCATCGGTTCACTCTTATTCTTTTCACATGTCCTCACATATCACATTGAGAATCGAGGATGGCAGACAGCATGACCTGGCTTTGGTGGTTTGACCGCAGTGGTGCGATCCAGTTGGGTGGTATGAACTTCATTAGGAACCTTCCATATGTTGTTGTTCTCCTCGATATCTTGCAACGTTTTGACGAACACGCATGGGTGTCAACCGCGTTTTCAAGAAGAAAGAGACCGATGGTTTGTTCTATGTAGAGCTTCACGGGCCTCAACCCGAGCTGGCTAAGGTCACCGTGACCCTCGACGCAGGGGATACTCCCTTATACTTGCATCTCTTCAGTTGTGGCACAACTGCCATACTCGCGACAAGCGAGGACCCTTTCCCCATCTCTCCAAATACGAAGCTTTCTCATCACGATTTGATCGCAAAGATCTATCATGTCGATGAACAACGGGAGAACGAGATCAAGATACTTGCTGCTGTGTATGAAGTTGCTTCCCGGGAGACGAAGCATGTTCGCGGTCATGTTCCAGTTTTATTTGCTGCTGGTGATTGGGAGGACGAGTGCACTGCGCGAGTCGAGAGAATCCTGAAGATATCGAGGACGCAAGGAAAACAACTTTTTCACCGGCTTCGAGTGCTGTTATTTCAAAAACTTGAGCCAATTTCTCAGCTCTCAGGACAGGAATTCATGAAGGCTTTTTGGGACTGTTTCTGTTCATCAGGAAAGCCGGAATTCTCCAGCCGAGCCATATGGAGGCACATGGAGCGATTGGAAAGGTACCCCTATTATCCAGAGGCTGCCATCTCTGCCACATGCTGCATGGAGACAGCACGTGGTCTGTGGTGAAAGCCTATACACCTGATGCTAGGTATTGTAGGGCTTCTTGGGACCTTGAGGATAGTCCATATACTCGTTGTATGCTTCTGTACCACACCCAACTTGTTTATGAGGCCATTTGGGACATCTGTGACAGTATAAGATGGTTGTGGAGGTTTCTGGGAGCCAAGCTCCATGTAATATGTAGGACAGAGCCTGAAGGATGCACTGCATTGCTGCCAAATTAACCTTCCATACATGCTACATGATATCCAAAATATATTATGCCCATTGTGGCCACAACAACTCCAAGGAGACCACTTTATAGACAGTAGTGCCTCCATCCAGACCACGCCTCTCTGTCACATGCTAGATGGAGATGCATCCTCCAGATGGAGCCATGGAGACACTGTCTCCATCTGGAGATATTTGCATTTCCTGATGTTGTGAGCATTTTCGTTCCCTCGTTCTTCTTCTCTGCATTTCCGACACGATTTGCAGGTCATGGTGTTCTCTGGATGAACAATATTCACCACCAGGATATTAGTGAGAACAATCTGATGTTCACCCGAGTTATGAGTCCTGAGGTACGAAGGAAAGTGTTTATATATGCTCAGAATGAGCGCTCTGCCGAACGATGAGCCCGTGGGAATGCCCTGCCGAGTAATCAGTATGTGAAAATTTTGTATGGTGCGGGTCAGCTAGTCACCACCACTTTTGTACAAAGAATGTAGGAGCCCCATATTTTTTCTGTTATCTTATTCCTCTAGTAGAAATGCTCCATTTTGGGCATAGAACAATTCTACCAGACAGAATTTCAATAGGGTCAAAATTGGGCGAGATATATTTTTGGACCAGATCATATTTTGCCACATGGGAATGTATTTCCATATATAGACATAATCAACAATCTAATTATTTCAGCCTGTGTCAAACTAGTGCAGCAGCATCTCCAGAACCCGTCTGTGGGATGTGTATTGATGAGAACTGAATTGTCTTACCCTCAGCTGAGCATCTTTTGCACCCAGACCATCACATCAAAAGTGGTTTTGAGGTGTGGTGCTATGCAACAAGTGCTGTATGTATTATATAAAATCTACAGCCAATTGATGTGCCCAGATAGGCTTAGTTTACTATGAAATCTAGGGGAAAATAAGGCAAAAATTGAATTTTTGACGAGTCCGACCCGATTTTGCCGCTGTACAAAAGTGGCAGTGACTAGCCGACCCGCACCATAGTATTAACTAGAATGTTGGATGTCTGATTAAAAGTCTGCTTGTAGTCGTCACTACAAAGTCACTACAAACTCATTTTGTAGTCTCATTTCTCAATATTTTCTTCCTCACTTTCATAGACTTGCCTCATTTTCTCCGTACTTCTCAATATAAGCTTTTGGTATATATTCGCATTATTCAGAATATTTTTGTATTTTTAGTGTTTTATTTGCATTCAGGAGGCACAGTACACTCATAGAGGCATTTCTTACCATGGGAACCAGACTACAACAACGGTTTGTAGTGGGTGGTGTGGCGTCGCGTGGTGTCAATTCCAAATGCTGGCCTCTGATTGGCCAGATGCTTGCTCGCGCGGGTCACAAAGGGCTTCAAGCTTACTAGACTCTTGTGTATAATGTTAGCTTGTAATTGCCTACTGACTTCACCAATCAGTTCATTGAGTGGGCCTGGCATACCAGGAAGAGAATGACGTAGACAATATGAAAGTTCCGCAAGATTTTACACACTGTTTACATCATTGGTCACCAACAGCTGGTATTTCCACTGAGAAAAATCGGAAAATTTGCTAAAAATATCAGAAAAATTTGTACAATCTAAGGTGGCTGTCACCCACCCATTTGATTGTTTACTTGTTTGTGCACACCTTCCAAATATGGCAATTATTGATGTTGTATGCATCTTTCTTACCTTATACTGGTCTACTGGCATTATTAGTCTGTTCATTGAGTGTGTAGAGAATGACATAGATAGCATTAAAATCTTGTGAGATTTTACACACTGTTTACATCATTGGTCACCAACAGCTGGTATTTCCACTGAGAAAAATCGGAAAATTTTGTACAACACATACAAATTTTGTTTATTTGTTTGGTTATACCTTCCAAATATGGTAAATGTTGATATTGTATATCTCTCTCTTACCTTATACTGGTGTACTGGCTTTATTAGTGGGCTCATTGAGTGAACATGGTATACCAGCAAGAGCATGACATAGATGGCATGAAAGTCCTGTGAGGTTTTACATGCAGTTTACATCATTGGTCATCAATAACTCGTATTTCTGCTCAGAAAACCGGAAAATTTGCTAAAAATATCAGAAACATTTGTACAGCACAGGGTGGCTGGCACATTTATTTAGGTGATTGTTTGTACCTTCTAAATGTGGTAATTTTTATGAGTCTTGAAGTTGTCAAAAATTTCAGTACCCCATTATAATTAAAAAATCGTCAAAAATGGATTGAGATAAGATTAAAATAGACTTTTAATCCCATTTAAATCCATTTAAAACCTTCTTTTCTCTGGTAATCCATTATAATGGGGCACAGAAGTTTCTGACATGTGTGAAGGCATGTTTATATACACTCAAAATGAGCAATCAGTGGAATGTTCTGTGGAGTAAATTATTAGTCTGCTTGTAGTGATCACTACAAACTCATTACAAAGTCATTTTTTAGTATCTGTCCTCAATATTTACTGCATAACTTTCTTGGACTTGTTCAATTTTCTTCCTGCTTCTCAATAACAGCTTATGCTATGCATGTGCATTATTTGGAATATTTTTGTATTTTTAGTGTTTTCTTTGCTTTCAGGATACCTGATGCACACTCAGCAGGGCTTCTTACTGAGGGAATCCCACTACAACAACAGTTTGTAGTGGGTGGCACAGTAGAGGGGAATCAATAGCTACAGTGATATTGTTGGGACTTTCCATGCCACATTATTATAATTGATTACCAGCAGAAAGATGGATTAAAATGGGATCAACAATCCATTTTAGACCATTTTCCAATTATAATGAAGTACAAAAATTTCTGACAATTATTATAATATGCTCAGAAAATGTAACAAGTGACCTCAGGACTTGTACCCATGCCATGTGGAGCAGTGGCCCTCTACCACAAGTGAATGGAGGTGTTGTTAGTGTCCTGAACAATTTCGATCTTTCCATCATTTACGAGTCCTGAGGTACGAAGGACGAGTCTTTATGCGCTGATAGGCCCAGTTGGCTTCTGACCCCAGAAAACGCGACTTAGGGTGATTACGCGCGCTTCGTGGGAACGGCGACTTAGCGACTCAATAGCGCACTGTCGGTACTCCGCGCACTAGCGACCCTACGCACCAGCGACAAGGCTCTCAGCTCCTCGGCGGACTTAGGACGGCTCCTCGGTAGCTCGGACGATGGACGTCATTCAGTCGAGTCATCGGCATTTCAGCATGCGTCGGCCGGTGTTCTTACTGCGGTCCAAACCGAGGCAGTGTCTCAGGGCGCCTTTCCATATGGCGTACAGCCCGTCGTCGCCTCGGATCAGCGCAAGTTCTATTGGCGTGACTTTCCTTATGCGTGCAGTGCGCATCGACACATGGTGCGACCGCGACTATCACGACACCGCCGCACCACAGAGTGGCCCCGCCCTTTATCCCTCTTTCAGCAGCATCACGCTAGCATCGGCAGCATAGCCCGCCCCCAGATCATCGAAGAGGCGCACCCTAATGCAAAGTCAAGACGCACCCGACTGGCTCTCATCCGCGGAGTGGCACGCATACTAGAGTTGGTCGCGCAGGGTATTGGTCGCAGAGCGCATGTGGACTAGGGGCAAGGCAGTACAGGTCGTATGGATGTGAGGCTGAGCAGAGACACAATTCGCGATAGTAGGTAGATAGGATCAGACATGGAGTAGTCGTTCTTATGTATTTAAGCCATTACTTTACTGTTTGTACAACAAGTTATCTTCACCACACTCTTCAGATCTCAAACTTGCGTCAGAGCTTTTCTTTAGTCCATCTTGCGACTCGC
>KV425570.1:271139-292425 GCA_001632425.1 Neolentinus lepideus HHB14362 ss-1 | reverse complement strand
AGAGAGAAAGGAGCCACTTTAATTGAGGAGCAGGCTGAAAACTGACCAGAGGCACTACAAAACTCTTTTTGTAGTCTTTTTGTAGTCGACACTACAGGCGGACTTTGAAGCGGACATCCAATAGTGTAGTGGCCACTACATAAGAATAATCCCACGACTTCTCGGCCACCATGCTCCTGTTCGGCAACCCGCTCATTCTCGGCGTAAAGACTCGTTCCTTCGTAAACTCAGGACTCGTAACCCTTCGTTTACCCTGGGCCTCGCAGCCATCTGACACCAAGGGCTTTGGTGTTTGCTTTGTGGTTGTGTCTACACTTTAGGTCTCCTTTCCGCGGGTTTCGTCATGTGTCTGTGCGTATCAGTGCAAAATTGGGGGCCGAACATGGCAGCCATGGGAATTACATGCTGAGAAGTCATGAGACTTTATTTTGTAGTCAATACTACAAATATTTGATTCTCCGACTCCAAGTCCGATTCTATCAGCCACTACAAACTGACTACAAAATATGGTTTGTAGTCTCTGTTGACCTTGTTTGACTCTTCCTGCCATCCTCATTTTCTCTAACTTTCTGGTTTTTTCAATATAAGCTTTGAACCATATTTTACATGTCAGGAAATATCCTCAGTATTTATTTATGTGTGGTTGCTTTTCTGTTGATTTAATGGCATTTGTTTGTCACTCTTACCGTGGGAATTGACTAGTGTGCTGTTTGAAATGTGTTACTTGTGGCGCTCGCCACGTTGGTTTGGATTCTTGTGCTGTGATTGGCTGTATAGTCATTTGGTGCGCAGAAAGTACATAGACTTCAGATTTTGTTTACCTTCCACCAAGTGCATCATCATGCCTTCCAACGCACATCCTCACTATTTTCGAAAATATTCCGAAAAAATGATAATATATTACTGGGTTACAAGTCCTGTCAAGCCTGTATTGGGTGTCAATAGTCGCTATTTCTGCTCAGAAAAATCGGACAAATCATCAAAAATATCAGAAAAATTCTTAGATCCCAGGGTGGCTGCTGCCCACCTATTTGCTTGTTTCATCCTTTGTTTGTACCTTCCAAATGTGAGATTTTACACATTGCTTACATCATCATGATTTTTGAGTGGGTATCCATTTGAATTGTAATTGTTGTCTCTTTTTGTTTCCAGGCTTAGTTTCCAATGATTATATAATGAGATTCCTAATATGGAAACTCCATGTGGGTGCCCATTCAACATGTAATTTCATGTTCTGTTTGGTTCCAGTGTTAGTTTCTGACATTTAGGTAATCACTTTCCTAATATGGAAATTTATGGGTGAGTCCCCATTTGAATTGTAATTTTGTACTCTGTTTGGTTCCAGGGCTAGGTTCCCATGATTAGGTAATCAGTTTTCTAATATGGCAATTTATAGTGGATACCCATTTGAATCACAATTTCAGCTATATATGCAAGACAATATTAATGAGACAGATCATGTACCTCAGGACTCATAAAAATGCCATGCGAAGCAGTGGCCCGCTTCCCCCAAGTTCATCGTGATGACCGTCCACTTGCAAGCAAGCGCACGGGTACAATTCCATTCATATCTTATGATCTCCTCAAAGCATTTGATACCAGCGACAATATTCCGCACATCTATGGTTTGTCTCCATTTGTTCTGTATGTCACCATCTAACTGTTTGGCAGAGTATGATGTAGAATCTTTCACCTACGTGGTCCTGTGGATCAGCACCTGATACCAGGACGGCAAGGTGGTAAGCCACGACGCCTACTGACAAACAACAATTCCCTGGACCTCCTAGGCTCGGCTAAGCGCGACTCCCTCACAAAACTGGCTAAGTATATGAGCTCACATGCACAACATTTTATTATTATACTGCATCTTGCGGATGAAGTCGCCCAATGTCTTGACAAAGCTTCAGCAAGAGGAAGGTACTCTAACTTGCACCCAAATGCAGCAGCGAACACTCTGCTGTCCCACCTGGCCTCAGAGTCGGCTAAAGCCTACTATGCCCATCTCTCCCTCATCGTCAACGGAGTCCGCCCTGAATATGGCGAGTACTTTGACAAGGTAGACAAAGTTATGGAGGAACACAGAGCCGTGGACGGGTTGTTGCTCTGGTGCTCTCAGCCTGGTATGCCAGTGTTTGTCATCTCTCAGTTTGCTATTTCTGAACACTGGACATCCGCGTAGACGCTTGACAGACAATGCTCTCACCTTCCTTGTCACTCCATCGGGCACCAGTAAATATCCGGCCCTCAATTGTGCTTATATTACTTTCCCAGCATCTCCATCGCGTTCTCAGGCTCATGATCGAGATTTCCACCACAGAGCTCAGCCATCTAATCAGCTTGATGGACCATTAATGTATTTCACCCCTTGGAGGTATGTTTCTATTATCAGAATCGAGGGCTTCCACTGCTATAGTCATTTTCATCCGTCCGCAATGCTTTGATTTACACATGTAGCATTGCGCCTAGATCCTGTATGCTAGGCTCCTATAATCTTCCCTAATGGATTCTTCATTGTCTAACGCGGCGGTAGTTCTTGACCATCCTCTTCCTGATACCTCCCCGTACCAGTGACAGGCTACAACACACAACAACCACCAAAAACACCTAGAAAATGCAGAGGGGACTCCATCTAATAGTGTCAGTAGTTGAAGGGCAGAAGGGTAAAGCTCGGGGGAGGTGAGGAAGGCAAAACAGAACACTAAATGGCACCATATATCTCTTTTGTGAGTAGACCCGGATGCTCTTCAACTCTTCTAACTCTCTTGCTGTGTGCGTCTCGGCGCCGACTCAGCGCTTCTCGGAGGGTTCTCGGAGCCGGGCTAGACCAGCTGTCCTTTTCAGGGCCTCAGGCAATAATCGGACAATAGACTGACAATTTCCTCCACGTCGGAGGACTTCGATGATGCAATAAGAGGGAACGCCGGTGCAGAAGATGCAGGGAGAACGCAATAGAGATGATAAACGCTGAGGTAAACGCAAGACCTCACGCCGAGGTCTTCTTAGAACGTGATTTGGACGCAACGAGACTTTGAGATGTGAGCTGTGAGGTAAAAATTCGCTGCTGGAGAGGAATATACAGGACGCCTAAAGTACTAAGTGACCCGAAGTCTAAGAAACCGCTAAGTCCGAGACCGCCTAACGCTCCATGCATCTACAATCAAAAAATACAACCAGAAATGCGCCGCCGAGTCTCGCTAAACTCCCAAGCCGCTCGCCAATCGTCCGCCGCATACCGCTCTCATTCCGAAGCACTCTAGGCGGGTCAGGAACCACCACCCCAGGGAAGATCCTTCCATCTTGAGCCCATACAGCGCCTCGGTGCATTTTGACAACTCGTGCTTGATGACCATCACCTCGAACTTCATAAGGAGGGCTGACCGAGTGTTGTGATGGCACCGGACCGAAACGGGGGCCCACGGCATCCTATTGTATGACAACCAATGAACGCCGAGTTATTGCGAGGTCGGACGGAAGGTAAGATCAGCTGGTTTGCATCAGGAAGGCCGATATGAGTGACTCAGCATGTTTCGGCACTTGATGGATGCACCGAGTGCTGCAACTCGTTGCCGCGGAGAGAGTAGGCTGAGTTCCGGAGGTTCCAAGGATCGTCGTATCGTGTGGAAGAGGCAAGGTGTTCAGTAAGTGTCACCAATGCCATCAGTTCCGTCGTCCGAGCGCATAAGCAACATTCGACAACCTCGGCGTATCCTGAGTCATTGAATTGAGTCCCTGTCTAGCATTGACAGGCATGCGGCGCAGCGAAGTGTCCAACACTCGGCGGTGACATCAGTATCCGAAGGTGCGCGTCCTCGGGGATCGCCAGTGTATTGAGTTGTAGCTCGGTGAACGCTCAGAGATTTGTCGGTGATCTCGGCACTTTCCACATCACGTCGAACACACCGAAAACGCATTTTCAGAGGCTAGCGATGCTGGAGGCCTATCACCAGTGACTTCTTTTCAGAGTAATTCGTGCCTTGCATTCAGCATTGTCTGTATTTCTACTAAATATACACACGTCGACAGGAGCTCCAGTACTGCAACCAATCCAGATCCCGCCAATGTAGAACTTAGTCAATCAAGCGTGATCCTATGCGGCTCGAGGCTCTACTCGCGCGCTGGCTCTTGACGTTACTTCTAAGGTCAAAATCGACGTCAGGTGTAACCTAAACGTCGAGGTTCGATTCTGAGTTGTTGTGTCATTTCCTGAGCGATGTTGATGTTCTCTACCGCCGAGCCTTTTGTGCTTGGTACCAGGCCAGAGAGCTAGTCAATTTTGCTTGACATCGGGACGTGCACATGTGCGTTATGAGAGTTGCTATGTTGGTTTTCGTCTAGAGTTTGCAGATGGAACACATAGCCTGCCGGAGCGATTAGGAAACTGGAGGGACATATTATAAATGACATGCTTCATGCAGTTCACTAACCGCTCGATGGAGAGTGCTCCGACGAGCAGTCCGTGGGGAAGAATGCCGGCGAGACCGTCCGCTCGCGCCGGATTTATCTCACGTAACTGCGTTAAGAAGATCAAACTGACGCCGTCATTCACGCGCACGTAGGCTGACGTCACTGCATTTGAGACATGCATTGATGTTCTGAAGTTACTTCGCTTCCGATCAGCCTCCATATCTTGGATTCGCATGGTACGACCTCCAGAATTCTTATCGACAATATTAATATTCTCTCTTTACTGTTTCATGTTCGTTGTTTCCTTTCCACCCGCTTCACGTACAGTCTCCAATATTGTACTTCGACCGTCGCCACAGCCCCGAGCATCCGAGCAATTCTGCGCCAGCAGTCTTTCGAGCCGAAACTTTCTTGTGCCAATTGTTATCTGACAGCCTTATTCGGTTCAGGCTTGAGCTCGACTTGATCCGCCAATCGGGTGTTGCTCAAGCTCGGGCTGTACAACGCGGCTTGTCAATTATCCTAATACTACTCTTTCTCGGTAGACGTACTTGACTATCGTACATGGCTCCATCTAAAACAAATCAATCTTCAGGTAACGAGGCTTGCGACCACGTCCCTACTCCCCGCGATGGCACTCGGTGGCTCGCCTGTCGAGATTAATGGGAGTTGATGATCTCAGCTGGGCATTCGCTGCGCAGCTTCCATGACAAGCATACGTCAAAGTAGCAGCAGTCGGAACGTCTATCGCGTCCAATTTTAACCAAAGACCGGTGAGGACCCGGGACACCTTTTTTAATGACCAGGAACCTTGTTATTTCGCCCCTATAAGACTCCGTTACTTTTGGAACATTAATGTCTCTTGTGAGTTCTTACAGCCTCAGCGGAGTTACAAGTTATCGTCAAAAATAGCACTCGGATCCCCAGGTGATCCGGGTCCTGATTCCGCCTATTGGAGCCAGTGTAGTTAGGCACGCCTGTGGAGTGCAGTAAACAGATTCCTATCTGACGGACAGCCCATTTTTCTACTTGATCGCCCTGTGACGCTGTCGTTCCACTCACGCCCTTGAGGCCCTCCAGTATATATAGACAAGCTTGCGAGCAAGCGTCCCCTCGTTTCCCCCCCACTTTCCGTCGAAACCATGTCAGTCTATTTCATACTTGCCCAATTGACGAGTCTCATTGTGGTTGTAGGTCTGACATCAACAGCGCCCAAACGGCGTCGACGTCGACCTTTGTGACGGCGCTCGTGTTCAACTTGGCCGTCTTTGGTGCCGAACTCGTTGCATTTACGCTCTTACGACCTTACTTTAAACGGATCTATGAGGCCAGGACGTTTAATCCGATACCCAGGTGAGTGGCAGTCGTCAGGGGCGCATGGTTCATGATACTCACCTTGCCGTCAGTAAACGCACCCCTCCACTCTCGGGGAGGTCATTACTATGGCCACTCACTATCTTCAAAGCCGATTACCATGATATACAAAGAGTAAACGGCACCGATGCCTACTTCTTCGTCCGCTTCCTCCGCATGATCGTCCGCATCTTCCTCCCGATATGGGCACTTTCCTGGGTCATACTCATGCCTGTCACGTCTGTCAACACATCTGTTCCCAACCACACTGGTTTAGACCAGTTTGTCCTGGGTAATGTCGCGGCAAACGCTCAGCCAAGGCTTTGGGCGCACCTGATCCTAGCCTGGCTGTTCACCATTTGGATATGGTACAACATAAAAATCGAAATGAGACATTATGTTACCACTCGTCAACTGCATCTTGTCAATCCCGAGCACTCTTCGTCTGCACAGGCCAACACCATGTTGATAACAGGTGTTCCTCAAAAGTACCTCTCTGAGAAGGCTCTGAAGGACCTGTTCTCCCACTTACCGGGGGGCGTGCGTAAAGTCTGGGTCAACCGCGACTTGAAGCACCTCCCAGACTTGTACGATGACCGTATGAAGGCCTGCAACAAGCTCGAGTCCGCAGAAACTTCTTTGCTCAACACCGCGATCAAGCTGCGGAACAAGAAGTTCAAGGCGGACGCCAAGGCCGCGAAGAAAGCGAACAAGAAGGGCGGTTCGTCTGATCCGGCAGACCCCCGCCCCAGCGACGGCCGTCCGCTCACCGACCCCAGCATACACACTTCTGGCAGCGACGTGGACACCGAGCGCGACCTCACGCTCGCGGAAAAGCTCGTGCCGCAGAAGAAACGCCCTTCGCACCGCCTCCCCGTCGGCCCCCTCCCGTTCTCCCTGCCCCTGATGGGCAAGGAGGTCGACTCGATCGAGTGGGCGCGCGACGAGATCGAGCGGACGAACCGCGCGCTCGACGAGGGGCGGCAGGCGCTCGCGGTGGACATCTCCGTGACCTCGGGCATGGCGGAGGGCGAGCTGACGTACCCGCCGCTGAACTCGGCTTTCATCCTGTTCAACAAGCAGATCGCGGTGCACCTGGCGCGGGACGCGCTGATCCACCACGAGCCGTATAGGATGGCGAAGAAGTATGTGGAGATCGCGCCGGAGGATGTGATCTGGGGTAATCTGGGGCTGAACCCGTACGAGCAGAGCGTGCGCCAGGTGATTGGGTGGGCGGCAACGGTTGGGTTGATCATTTTGTGGGCGTTCCCAGGTCCGTTTTAGTGCTGCGATGTTGGGGTTGTGCTGATGGTGACTGCATATAGTTGCGTTTGTCGGTATCGTGTCCAATATCCGTGCGGTGTGTCGGCAGGCGCATTGGCTTGCGTGGCTCTGTAAGCTGCCTGGCCCCATTATTGGTATCATTTCGGGTATCTTGCCTACGGTTCTCCTCGCCGTCCTGATGATGCTGCTGCCGATCGTCTTGAGATTGCTCGCCAGGTTCGAGGGTATTCCCACTCGTTCCAGGGTGGAGTTGAGTCTCATGTCGCGGTACTTTATGTTCCAAGTTATTGTGAGCGTTGCATCATATTGTCATTCGGACAGACGGCTTATGACTTTTATTTGTGACAGCACTCTTTCTTGATTGTCACACTCTCGTCCGGCATTATCGCTGCCTTGCCCGGTCTTATCAACTCCCCTACCTCGATACCCACCATTCTCGCACAGAACTTGCCCTCCGCTTCTAATTTCTTCCTTACGTAGGTGTCCTCCCTTTCTTTATCACGGACAACACGCTGATCGTGCAGTTTAGTTACGTCCTTCTGCAAGGTCTCTCCGGTACCGCTTCTGGATTCTTGCAAGCCGTTCCTCTCGTCATGTATTATGTCAAGCTTTTCCTTATGGGATCTACTCCCCGATCTGTCTATAAGATCAAATACGTTGGAAGGTCTGTTGCGTGGGGAACTCTTTTCCCTGCTACCACCCTTCTCGTCGTCGTTGGTAAGCTACCAGCACTGTATGCCACCCTGTCTGTCGCTCATGCTGCTCCTAGCCCTCGCATATATGATCATCGCACCTATCATCAATGGTCTCACTTGCGCTGCATTCTTCCTGTTCTACCTGCTCTACAAATACCTGTTCTTGTGGGTGTTTGAGCAGCCGCGCTCGCAAGACACTGGCGGTCTATTCTTCCCAAAGGCTATTCAGCATATATTCGTCGGGATGTACATTCAGCAGATCTGCTTGTGTGCGCTGTTCTTCCTGGCGCGTAACACCAACAAAGGCGCTAGTGCGGTCCCGGAGGGTGCATTGATGATCGTGTTGATTGTCTTTACGGTTAGTCCCGTTGATGCGTCTTGCTTGTGGCGAGGCTGACATCTCCATTTCATAGATTTTCTTCCACTATACTATCGACAACTCTTACGGCCCGCTCATCGAAGCGCTGCCTTTGACCTTGGTGGACAAGACGTTCAGCATGCCCCCGCCCGAGGACGACGCACGCGTGAGGAAGTCGAGTGGCGCCAGTGTCCGCGAGAAGCGGGCGGGCAGCATGTCGAGCTCGCGGAGGGGCATGCCCAACGGCGAGGAGCCCCCGTCCCCGACGTCGCAGTACGACGCGCACGAGGCGGAGCTGCGGCGCGAACCGGTGCAGCAGGACGATGGGCCGAAGGAGTTTGACCACCCCGCTGCTGTTGAGCCGCAGAGGACGATCTGGATGCCGCGGGATGAGATGGGTCTCGGCGAGGCTGAGGCTGCGGCTGATCGGGAGCGGGGGATTGATGTTAGTATGGAGGGGGCGGTGATGGACGGGCAGGGCCATGTCGATGTGACGGCGCCGCCTCCCGAGGAGGCGAGCCTGATGAGTGTTTGAAGGACTGGTGGTGGGTGGATTAGTTGGATTTTGGATGTTATTTATATTATACTTTTTGATCACCGTTGCTGTATCTCTAGTTACACGTTTTGGCCTCGTTCGTTCAATCTATACCTGATGTACCATAAGTGTTACTCGCCCTCGGGCTTGTGTAATGTTATATTACAGTACATGCTTTTTTCTGCGGATGGCACAGGAATGGTGATCGTGTTCCGCGTCTTATAGGCCTTACGGAACGAGGATCTTTTGTGCATGTGGCTTGTCCGGTGTCGGGACTACTCAGAGACGCTGTACCAATTCTTCTTCTGTGCGTGAAGCTGAAGCGTAATTCCAGACATTGGATCGAACAACATATGGAAGCTCCATGAATATCCATTTCGTAAGGCTGTTGGCTATAGTTAATCGCTACGCCATATACATCAAATGTTGCTGAAAATAGCATGGGGATGATCTCATGAAAAATATGTTGACCTTCGGTGTTGACGCTGCTACTAAGATCGCATAATAAGAAAGACAAGGGAACGGAGCGACAGGTCGGGTACAATGCTCGGTAGACTGGTCCCTCCGAGTCTACGTACCACCCCGAGGGTGAAGTATTGTACATGCTATTGGAACGTTAGCAGAATGTATCGTGCCCTGTTCTGTATATGATCTCGTAGACACTGGCGAAATGCCTCAGGGAGGTGTCAGACGTGGATATCATGAAGGAAAAGGATGGTCAAGAACTACTGATTTCCAACGAGACAACATCACAGAAGATTAGAGGAGCCTAGTGTACAGGATCTATAAAGACATGGGCATAGCGCTACATATGTAAACCAAAGCATTGCGGACGAATGAAAAACTATAGCAGTGGGAGTCCTCGCTTCTGATGCAGATGATAGAAACGTACTTCCTCCCGGTGGTTAGACAATAGCCCGTCAAACTAATTAGATGGCTGAACTCCGTAATGAAGATCTCGATCATGAAAACGCGTAGGAGACATCAGGAAAGTACTATAAGCATGAGCGACGGCCGAATATTAACTGGTGGCCTCCGGAGCGACAGGCAAGGCGAGTGTATTCAAGCTTGTCTGTCCAGCGTCTACATGGATGGTGTTCCGTGTTCAGAAAGTAACAAATTGGGAGGTTACAGACATACCTGGCTGAGAGCACCAGAGCGACAAACCATCCATGGCTTTGTACTTCTCCATAATTTTGTCCACCTTTTTGAAATATTCGGCATAATCGGAGGGGATGTCGTTGACGACGAGAGAGAGACGGTCGAAGTAGGCTCTGGCCGACTCTTGAATCAGGTGCGATGGCAGAGCGTTCGCAGTTGCATTCGGGTGCAACTTGAAGTACCTTTTTCTTGCTAAAGCGTTGTCCAGACATTGGGCGACTTCATCCGCAAGATGGAGTATAGTATTAGAATGTTGTTCGTGTGAGCTCGTACACGGAGCTGGGATTGAGAGGGAGGTCCGCTTAGCCGAGCCTAGGAGGTCCGGTGCAATTGTTGTTTGTGTCCACACTCGATAGGCGTCGTGGTTTATCACCTTGCCGTCTTGATATCGGGCGCTGATCCACAGGACCACATAAACGAAAGATTCTACATCATAATCTGCCAAACAGTTAGATGGTGACATACAGAACGAATGGAGACAAACCATAGACGTGCGGGATATTGCCGCCGGTATTGAATGCCTGAAGGAGATCATGAGACATGAACGGAATCGTACCCGTTCGCTCGCTTGCAAGTGGACGGTCATCACGATGAATGATGGAAAGATCGAAATCATTCAGGACACCAACGACACCTCCATTCACTCGGGTGAACATCAGATTATTCTCACTGATATCCCGGTGGTGAATATTGTTCATCCAGAGGACGCCATGACCTGCCAATCGTGTCGGAAATGTAGAGAAGAACAACGAGCGAACAAAAATGCTCACAACAGAAACAATCACGAAAAGCCTTCATGAATTCCTTTCCTGAGAGCTTATAGATCGGCTCGAGTTTTTGAAATAACAGCACTCGAAGCCGGCGGAAAAGTCGTTTCCCTTGCGTCCTCGATATCTTCAGGATCTTCTCGACTCGCACAGTGTACTCGTCTTCCCAATCACCAGCAGCAAATAAAACCGGCACATGACCGCGAACATGCTTAGCCCCTTCCGCTGTTCGGGAAGCAACTTCATACACGTTAGCGAGTATCTTAATCTCGTTTTCCCGTTGTTCATCGACATGATAGATCTTTGCGATCATATCGTAATGCGAAAGCTTCATGTTCGGAGAGATGGGGCAAGGGTCCTCGCTCGTCGCGGGTACGGCAGCCGTGCCACGACTGAAGAGATGCAAGTATAAGGGAGTCTTCCGTGCGTCGAGGGTCACAGTGACTTTAGCCAGCTCGGGTTGAGGCCCGTGAAGCTCTACATCGAACATGCCGTCGATCGCTTTCTTCTTGAAAACGCGGTTGACACCCCATGCGTGCTCGTCGAAACGTCGCAAGATGTCCAGGAGAACAACGAGATACGGAAGGTTCTTGATGAAGTTCATACCACCCGACTGGATTGCTCCACCACGATCAAACCACCAAAGCCAGATCGTGCTGTCTACCATTCTCAACCGTCAGTACGACATAGTTCGGGCACTTAAAAAAGAATAAGAGCGAACCGATTATGACGAGCTGTAACGAATGGCTGATCGTAATAGACGATGAAAGTCGCTCAGCAGCGTATATCGCTACCTGCACGTTGGGAGGGTGCTTTCGTGCGGGCGACTTCGCATCAGGATCTTTCTCGTGGGCGAGATTCGAGAAAGTATCACTGCGAGCGGCCGAAGGACCCGACTTGTCCTTTGATCTGGTACTCTTCTTCGTCCTCTTGGAAGCCGAATTCGCGCCACTGTCACTCTTGCGTTTCTTAGAATTTGAGATCTCTCCGCTTCCTTCTGGGGACGGCTCAGGAGAAACGGTCATGCTGTCAATAACGTTCCGAGCAAGAACTTCTTGTAGTTCACTGCTGAAATCCAGAGGGATGAGCTCCATAGCTTTGTCCGTTCTCTTGAGCTCGAGACCGACTCGCAGCTTGCCGAAGGTGGTAGCTTGCTTCGGTTCTTCGAGGGCCGCATTGAAAGCTTGGCCCTTCCAAACCTCGAGCCGATCCGTGGTTTCAGATGCCTTGGCCCTAGTATTTTCATCAGTAGTGAGAAGAGCATCACGGAGCGTCAACCCGATGACATCAGGTACGCGTATGGTAGGGTTGGCGAGAAGATAGCTATCAATACCAACGTATTGCGAGAGGATAGGTTTAGGGTCATTGCGCTGGAAGATGAGACGATCGTCCCCGCCGCGAGGAGAGCGCAGACGCGCTTCCGAAGGGTCAGGCTTCTGCTGCATCATTTCGAGAATCGTGTTGAGCAAGTTACAGAACGGCTTGTACCTGCTTCGTTCGAGTGCTTCTTTGCGGCTGGGCACGATTAAGACACGATCAAGGAAATACAAAGCGGGGTTAAACATACAACTCGAACAGTAACTTCTGAAGCTTATTCATCTTTTCTCTTGGCTTGCCGCCGTTCGGTAAGGAGAACGCAGATTTCATACTCATTCTCGATGACATCCGTCCGATCAGCGTTACACATGGCAACGGCATCACTCAGCAAGCTTTTAAGCACTTGGCTAAGCCGCTCCACAGCAGTGTCTTCCGTCACCATGACCAGACTAAGCAGGAACACTAGGAAGGTATGGAACGGTACGGTCTCAGTTCGGTCCTTCAGTTCTCTCTCGTACACATGTTTCACATCATGCACACTATATTTTCAACCAGTGCGATTAGTGAGAGACAATCACACTCAAAACATGAAGAACGCGTACTAGGCACTGGTTAACGCTCGGCTGTTCCCTTTGCTCGCTGGGGTCGACTGGATTGGGTTGTCAGATGCAGAGACGTGAGATTTCCGAGGTGTAGTGGGCGGATCCATATGTGGTCGAGCGTGTGGCTTGAGTCGGATGCGAGTTCAACACGAATGCGTGTTCTTTGGCCGTGTTTGATCAATCACGTGGGCTGTGACAGGATGCTGCGAGATTTTCAGAAGTGGCAACCCTCGTGAGAATTTTTATGAAACCCGTTTGGCTGAATCAGGAAAATGTCATCCGGGCTTAGCGGTCTTTCCCGGTCATTTTCGGTCTTAGGACACCTTATTTAAGAGAAATTAAGCCAAGTCCCTTCGGCTTGACATTTTCCTAATGCTGTGTACATAGATTATTCAATTGCCCAGATCTATCTATCTATCTGTATATACACATGTGTGATGTGCTATTAGTGCAATAAAATAAAGCATGAGGAGGAAGATGACGGGCAGATTCTCGGAAGCCAGATCAAGTACAAGCTAGTATTCGAGGTTTAATAAGGTATCTCGTGCTCTGTTTTACGTGTCGAGATTCTCATACTTATATTTCTTTTAAACACTGGAGAACTGCCTCGGGAGGGGTTAGATGTGGATAGTATTAGGAAGAGGATGGTCAAGAACTACAGATTTCGCACGAGACAACGGAGATCCGTTAGAGCGTGTAAATCAAAGCATCAAGCGGACGAATGAGAACGACTGTAGCACAGTGACATAGAGGTTCTCACTTCTGATGATAGGAGCATACTTCTTCCCGTTGGTCAAACAATTGTCCGTCAAGATTAGTGTTGGTCACTAAGTGAAGTCGAAGTCCTTCAAAGTGCGATTATGACGCACTTCGCTCTCCTTGAAGTCACTTTAAAGGCACTTTGAAGACTTCGCGAAGTGGGTGGCGCAAGGGCACGAGCGATTCTCACGGCTGTGGCTGTCGAGCTGAAAGCATCCTCACCTCCTCAGATACGGATTATTGCTATATACACAGGACAGAATGACTATAATAAGTGTTCTACATATTCTACTCATCATCAGGAAGGTGTAAAAATGGGCTAAAATGTGAACCTGGAAGGAATGTGTGCTTGCCTGACCTTGGAACTGAGGAGGCCAGTAGACTGAGTCTGTTTGGCGGAGGATAAGGTGGGAGTACTGTGTCGCAGGTTGGCTGTTTGAGATTCGCAGGTCTAGGCACATTTGCCAATGGCCAACTGGTAGCGGTAGTTGCGCCCTGTGAGTACTGAGCGCCTGACGAGCAGATGCAAGCCTCAAGAGTGTTGCAAAAGCAGACTACTAGTGGGGTAGTCATCGGGCATATGAACGGGGCAAGTACTGGTAGACCTCACACATATTTATTATGAATTTCTTGAATTTTCTTGAGATTCTCTTCATCACCAAGGAGTGCGACGAGCATAGTTTTCAGCCGGTAAGCGGGACGAATCAACGCGTCGCATCAATTCACATGCGTGATGTTTACCTGTTATGTCCATCACGTGCAATTCATCTCCACTTCGCAAAGTCTTTAAAGCGACTTAGGATGACTTCAAAGTCTCACGAAGTCATACAAAACTCAAAGTGGATTGAAGTCCACTTTGAAGCACTTCACTTCAGGAACAACACTAGTCAAGATGGCTGAACATGAGAACGCGTAGGAGACACCGGGAAAGCACTGTAAGCATAAACGAGGGCCGAATATTAACTGGTGGCCTCCGGAGCGACATGGAAGGCGGGAGCATTCAAGCTTGTCTGTTCAGGGTCTGCGCGGACGGTGTTCGGTGTTCAGAAATTAGTAAATTGGGAGGTTACAGGCATACCTAGCCGAGAACACCAGAGCGATAAACCTCCCGTGGCTTTGTACTCCTCCATAATTTTGTCCGCCTTTTCAAAATATTCGACATAATCGGAGGGGATGTCGTTGACGATGTGAGAGTGCCTGTCATAGTAGGCTCTGGCTGACTCTTGGATGAGGTGCGATGGCAGAGCGTTCGCGGCTGCATTCGGGTGCAAGTTAAAGTACCTTTATCTTGCTCGGGCTTTGTCCAGACATTGGGCGACTTCATCCGCAAGACGCAGTATAATATTACAATGTTGTGCGTGTAAGCTCGTAGGCATAGCTGGATATGTGAAGGAGTCACACTTAGTACCGGCTAGGTCGCGCGGTGCAATTGTTGTTTGTGTCCACTCTCGATAGACGTCGTGGTTTATTACCTCGCCGTCTTGGTAACGGGCGCTGATCCACAGGGCCACGTAAACGAAAGATTCTACATCATACGCTGCCACTCAGTTAGATGGTGATATACGATATACGGAACAAATGGAAACAAACCATAGACGTGCGGAATATTGTGGCTGGTATCAAATGCCTTGAAGAGATCAGAAGACATGAATGGAATCGTACCCGTTCGCTCGCTTGCAAGCGGATGGTCATCACGATGAATGATGGAAAGATCGAAATCGTTCAGGACACCAATGACACCTCCCTTCACTCGGGTAAACATCAGATTGTTCTCGCTGATATCCCGGTGGTGAATATTATTCATCCAGAGAACGCCATCTCCTGCCAATCGTGTCGGTAACGCAGAGGAGATGAACGAGCGAACGAAAATGCTCGCAACAGAAAGAATCACGAAAAGCCTTCATGAATTTCTTTCCTGAGATCGGCTCGAGCTTTGAAATAACAGCACCCGAAGCCGGCGGGAAAGTCGTTTCCTATCTTCAGGATTCTCTCAACTCGCTCAGCGTACTCATCCTCCCAATCAGCAGCAGCAAATAAAACAGGCACACATGCTTAGCTTCCTTCGTCTCTTGGGAAGCAGCTTCATACACTTTAGCGAGTATCTTGATCTCGTTCTCCGGTTGCTCATCAACATGATATATCTTTGTGATCATGTCATACGCCGAAAGCTTCGTGTTTGGAGAGATGGGGGAAGGGTCCACGCTCTTCGCGGGTACGACAGCTGTGCTACGGCTGAAGAGATGCAAGTACAAGGGAGTCTTCCGTGCGTCGAGGATCACAGTTACTTTAGCCAGGTCGGGCTATGGCCCATGAAGCTCTACATCAAACATGCTATCAGTCTCTTTCTTCTTGAAAACGCGGTTGATACCCTATGTGTGTTCATCGAATCGTCGCAAGATATCGAGCAGAACGACGAGATACGGAAGGTTCTTGATAAAGCTCATACCAACCGACTGGATTGCTCCACCACGATCAAACCACCAAAGCCAGATCGTGCTGTCTGCCATTCTCAACCGTGAGTACGACATGGTTTCAAACACTTGGAAAAGAGTAAGAGCGAACTGATTATGACGAACTGCAATGAGTGGTTGATCGCAACAGACGATGAAAGTCGCTCAGCAGCGTATATCGCTACCTGCACGTTGGGAGGGAGCTTTCGCGAGGGCAACTTCACATCAGGAACTTTTTCGTGGGCGGGATTCAAGAAGGTATGCCTATGAGCGTCCGACTTGCCCTCCGATTCGGCGCTCTTCTTCATCCTCTTGCAATCCGCATTAACACTGCTGTCACTCTTGCGTTTCTTAGAGTTTGAGACATCTACGCGTCCTTCTAGGGACGGCTCAAGAGAAACGGTCATGCTGTCAATAACATTCCGAGCAGGAACTTCTTGTAATTCATTGCTGAACTCGAGAGGGATGAGCTCTACCGGTTTGTCCGTTCTGGTGAGTTCTAGACCGACTCGCAGCTTACTGAAGGTAGTGGCTTGCTCAGGAATTTCGAGGGCCGCATTGAATGCATGGTCCTTCCAAACCTTGAGCCGATCCGCGGTTTTAGATGCTTTGAGCCTAGTATCTTCTTCGGTAGTGAAAAGAGCATCACGGAGCGTGAACCCGATGACATCAGGTACGCGTATGGTGGGACTGGAGAGGATGTAGTTATCACCACCAATGCATTGCGTGCGAATAGATACAAGATCGTTGCGCTGGAAGACGAGACGCTCGTCCCCGTCGCAAGGAGGGCGTAGACGCGCATCCGAAGGATCAGGCTTCTGCTGCTTCATCTCCAGAATCGTGTTGAGCAAGTTACAGAACGGCTTGTACCCGTTCCGTTCATCTTCTTCGTTGCGGCTGGGCACGGTTAAGACACGGTCAAGGTAATACAAAGCAGTATTAGACATACAACACAAACAGTAACTTCTGAAGCTTATTCGTCTTCTTTTCTTCACGCTTGCCACCGTCTGGTAAGGAGAAAGCAGACTCCGTCGCCTTGTCCTTGATGATATGATCAGCGTTACACATAGCAACGGCATCACCCAGCAAGCTTTTAATCACTTGGCTAAGCCGCTCCACAGCAGTGTATTCCGTCTCTATGACCAGACTCAGCAGGAACATTAGGAATGTATGAAACGGTACGGTCTCAGTTCGGTGCTTCAGTTCATTATCGTACACATGTGTCACTTCATACGCACTGTATTTTCAATCAATGCGATTGGTAAGAGACAAATTACATCCAAAACATTCAAGAACGCGCACTAGGCACTGGTTAAAGCTCGGCTGTTCCCTGTGGTTGTCTGGATTGAATTAGTGTCAGACGCAGAGGTGTAATATTTCCGGGATGTAGTGGGCGGATCCATAGGTAGCACTTCGAGGAGGTACGGTCCGTACGGAATGTGGCTCAAGTTGAACGCGATCGAAGTCGCGAACGGCATGGCCTTCCGAGGAGGGAAAATTAGGTGATATGGTGAATTCGAAAGGTCCAGACATTCGATCGAACAGCATATATTGCGCCACTGCACACGGCCTGGTTGACCAGGGAAGTCACAAAGGAATAATTAGAATGGATTTACTCCCTAGTACGTCGTTTCGATCTTTTGGTCGATCTAAGGATTACAGACTTATTGTTGCAAGACGATCTGTTGAAAGCGGGGCGAAATGTCATCCGCAGCATATGTATCGTCGGTGGCGGCCCAGCAGGCCTTGCGGCCTTGAAGACTATCGCCGAAACGGAAGAGTACAAAGCTGGGTTATGGAAGCCCACCGTCTTTGAAAAGCGAAGCAGTGTGGGAGGGGTATGGTACGCATTGCGAGACTCTTGTACGCAAAACACCCTCACTCACTCACTCACTCACTTCTGATATGCCATGCAGGTTTCCCGCTCCTCCTACGAATAATCCACCACAAACACCTTTGTACGACTCCCTCATGACCAACCTCCCCCATCCTATTATGTGCTACGAATGCTACCTCTTCCCACCTTCGACCCCATTATATCCCCGTGCATCGGTCGTGCAGAAATATCTGGAAGACTTCGTCGCTCACTTCAACCTTGGTCCTGACATCCGTCTGAATACTTCAGTGGATGAAGTCAAGTGGGATAAATCAAAGTCGAAGTGGATTGTTCGGACATCCACCCAAGGCGCTGAAGCCGATGTTGCAGAATTTGATTCAGTCATTGTGGGGAACGGCCACTATTCTGAGCCACATTACCCCGACACCCCCGGCGTACTTGCTTGGCTGAAAGCTGGAAAGGCAATGCACTCGGCATGGTACAGGCGCCCGGAAAATCTGGGAGACATCATACTCGTGGTCGGGGGCGGACCCAGCGGGCAGGACATCTCGGCGGAAATGCGGACTACCGCCAAAGTGGTTATCCACTCAGTTACTGGGGCGGAGTCGGAGGATGTGGCTCCGAACTTCAAGCGCAGGGGACACGTCGTAGAATTCCGCGAGAGAGGCGAAGTCCTTTTCGAAGGTGGCGTGGTTGAGAAGGGTGTTGATTATTGCATTCTGGCCACAGGCTATAACTTCTCCTACCCGTTCTTCCATGACATGAAGCTCGAAATGCCTCCTCCGATTCCTCCGCTTCCGTCACATCTATATAACTCCAAGGAACATTTATTCCCGCTCGCGAAACAACTCTTCCCGCTGCAATCGCAATTTCCGGTGTCTACAGTCGCCTTCCCAGGTCTTCTCAAGAAAGTGGCGCCTTTACCTATCCTTGAAGCCGAGTGTCGGGCTATTGTCAAAGTGTATCGGAACCCAGATGCCCTAGATCTTACTCAAGAAGCCGTAGACATCGTATCTCGGTACGAGGTGTTGAAGTCAATTTACGGGGACAGCCCGCTGGAACTTGCAAAAGCGTGGCATCGATTGGAAGGGGACCATCAATATGATCATCGTGATGAGCTGAACGCCTTTACTGGGAGGCCCAAAGTGGCATCTTGGGTCAAGGAAATGTATGCGAAGAGAGACATCATGAGAGCTGAGTGGCGGGAATTAGAGAGGATAGGAGAAGCGGAGGATTGGGTGCGAGGAGTTGGCGAAGGTGGTCTTGACGAATGGATCGAGTTAAT
The DNA here is from genome assembly GCA_001632425.1 of Neolentinus lepideus HHB14362 ss-1. Lineage (NCBI taxonomy): Eukaryota > Fungi > Basidiomycota > Agaricomycetes > Gloeophyllales > Gloeophyllaceae > Neolentinus > Neolentinus lepideus. The sequence goes on along the minus strand of KV425570.1, from coordinate 273,618 downwards.
GAGAAAGGTTCTTCGCAGAGCAGAAGAGAGGCAGGGTAAGCTATAAACTAATTTCATCAGTAAGTCTATCCATGACACTTGTGTATGAGGGCTGGCTCCCGCTTGAACCGCTGATCGTAGAAAGGTAAAAACAGATTGCTTGTATGTTGTATATTACTTGCGCGGCCCTTGCGTAACTATCTATTCCACTCGCCTCGACGCTGAGGTTACATGCCATGGTACATAGTACCGTAGCTTTGGTCCGTCCATCTCCTCCTGTATCTCATTGACCCATCTCTCGACAGTCTCAGGATCATATCCGCTAGCCAAGAAACTCGGTTTGCATGCATCCACAAATCGCTGCCAGATGTTCCAAACTCTCAAACTCTTGACGACAAGCAGAGCCCACCACTCACGGTTAAGTTTATTTTCATGATTTGTCCAATCTCATTCCCATGCTCCACTCCCTCCCCTGGCCAGTTAACAGGCGCAAAATACTGTCTGTGCACGACGCCTCCCGCCTTCTCCGGATCGATTCTGCTATCTTTTTTCAGATATTTGACTCTGTCTTCCATCGAGTAACGGCCGTTCGGGTATATCTGCTTAGCCCATTCGTTCGACCATCTCGCAAACCAGCATCGACCAGCATTGTCTTCGCCATCCACCGCGGCTTGTAGAAAGCGTCGTTCGGAGTCATACGTGCAGAGGTCCCCATCCGCAAAGATAAGGAGCCCACCTGGTGAAGTCGTCGTCTCATGCAACTCTTCTTGAACTACAGCTGTCTTGAACTTACCAGGCTTCACACACCCTGCAATAATGTAAAGACCTGCCTCCGGGTCAAGAAGCTAGTCCGATTGAGCAAAGCTCTGCGTGAATATCCGGTATGCTTACATGTCCCACCACGCTTCGAGTGTGTACTATATCGAAGGCCGCTTGGAAGTCGGGTAAGCCCCCGGTCAGGTCACCAATAATAAAGCTATCGTGAGTGAAGTTTCTGACGTTCGATTCACAAAAGGGAATCCCCACCTGCAATTGGGTGGCGCATCACTATCCGATTACCCCTTGACTTCAGCGAGCAACGGAATGACCACTAGCACTCACATTCCTTCACTCTTTACCAGATCGAAGCCAACGAAGTCAGCATCGGGATTCGCCTGCGCCATCTCCACTATCCAGCTTCCGGATCCTGAACCAACATCCAAGACTTTCGGCCGAGAGCCTTCCTGAGGCATTAACAGCTGGGCAACTACTTCTGTCAACTCGGGAGGATACAATCCTCCGACGAGCAGTTTCCACATTCTATGCTGGAGGGCGAGGCGCTCCATGACCATCAATGCTGTATTTCATGATCGGTGCACACTTAAGCCATACTCACATCCATTTCACTCAGATCTGCGGGAAGTTTGTATACCTGCGCGAGGGAGTCTCCGTCTTAACCCTTGAGAATGCGGGGTGATGATGATTTGTTCACTTCATTCATTGTGTTCCTCCCTCGACCATGGAGGATCTTCAGCTGCTGAGCGTCGTCCATATCTACGGATGTGGTGATCAGATAGGTTCTCCAGAGATGGGATTGGGTTGCGCGAAGTTAAATAAGCTCAGGTCTTATACACGCCGGGATTCACCAAAGCCTCCATCGCACATGCACAGATTGAGTGTGAGAACAGCGCCCAGACAGGTACTGTTTCCATTCAGCGACTTGTACTATTGTAATGCTAGCGCGATACACGTGCCAAATACAACTTAGACTTCGTCATACTCGTTTATTCTACCGTTCAATCAGGTATATAGTGGCGCGTAGATTTGGAAACCAGTGGCATGGGCTGTTTGGGAGCATTTGTCCGGGGCCGGCATTTGCCCTTACCGTCAACTCGTCCAGCTTTCTGGATCCTTTGCAAGCAGAGTGATATCAGTTGACACATACTACTAGTATCTAAAACTATCTCTAGCAAGCTTAAGGTCGAATTAGGACCGCGCGTTCGACGACTTACATGCCCTCGGAAGCGGAACCAAGTGCGAAGAACGTGCATGTCTCTGCCGGACCAAGCAGGAAATCGGATCGGCAACGAACTTACGATGCAAAGAGAGCAAGAGGCGAGATCTCTTGCGCAGAATGCCGCAGGTTCGTGATATAATATTCAGATTATTGAAGACTCGGACCTTCCCTTAGGACTTGAACTTGCAGACTGAAAATCAAGTGCGATAAGAACATCCCTTGTAACGCATGTGTCAGGAGAGGATGCGCAAACATTTGCCCCAATGGTCCAGCGGTTTTCTTACCCACCACAATATCTGATTCATTGACAACTTGTCTCTCTAGGAAGTCTATCAGGCGGACAAGGGACTAGGTAAGATACAGTTCCTAGATGCGAGCATCGTGCTAACGCCTCGCTTGCGATGCAGATTAATCCTAGCAGATACTGAGACTTTACACCGGAAAATTACGCAGCTTAGCGAGCGCGTCAGACAGCTAGAAGATGCTCTTGCTATAATGCAAGCG
>KV425570.1:250111-266528 GCA_001632425.1 Neolentinus lepideus HHB14362 ss-1 | reverse complement strand
CGCGAGGCCCGCAAGCCCTGACCTAATGGATCCGAGGATGGGCTGGTCTCTACACCCAAACGCCTAGGTGGTGGTGAGTGTACATGGGACTCCTCAGTTCGAGGCGCCCAACGCGAGGCCCACACGCCCTGATCTAATGAATCCGAGGACGGGCTGGTGTCCACACTCAACCGCCTAGGTGGTGACGAATGGACATCGGATGTGGTTTGGATCGCCGGTGCTTGGGCAACCGGCGGGATTGAGACTGGCTCGCTGTCCACGACGGTCTCTTCTGGCTGAACAGACAAACGTAAGTCGAGACTCGGATCTTCCTGAGCCCCCCGCTCGTCACCGAACAACTGGAGCGTATCGACTGGTTCTGGGGGTACATAGTCGCGGCCAGTGTAGACAAACACTTCGTCGTCATCCTCTTTATCATCGACGATTTCATCGTGGCAGCCAAGCTCAGTGTCGGAATCCAGTTTTGGCTGTGGGGGAGAGTCTTCTCGAGCTTCGGATGCGGCAATAGCATCATGTACAGGCACACTAGCAACTGCTGTGACATCATCCGTAGAGTGATCCGTGCAATAGGAAGAATTCAGGAGGGGAGCGACTGGCACCGATGGTGCGTCAGTGTGTTCGGAAATTTCTGGTGCTACATGAGTGCCCTGAGGTATAGAAATGTCAGGACTAGGCTCGTCATATTCAAGGCAGAGACGTACAGAAAGCTCTTTGTCACTTTCGTGAGTGGCGCTATTGTCGCCACTGGGAGTGATAGCCTGCTCCTCGACGTCGGGGACAGGGGAATTCGCTAGGAGGTAAGAATCGAAGGGCTGTGCACCAAGTTCGGGAAGCGGTTCGGGGTCGCTCGGAGGCAGGCAATGATCCTGCAGGGAGCAGACCGCGGACGTCAACTCTGCCGTTGCACGTGCCTCTTTTGTCGCAGCAGTCTCGGCGTCAGCGTTGTCGACGGGGACGTCAGTCGGCGCTTTGACGCCGTCGGAAGAACCGAGAGACTCGGCAGCACGCTCTGACAGCTCTCCAGGATGGATATCAGAAATTTCGGGAACAAGATGGAGGTTCTGCGATGCGCAGACCTCAGACGGCCGTTCTGTCGGGGAAAATAAGTTATCCTCAGGCATAGTCGCCTGGACGATGACGGATTCCACGGAGGATTCAGCCACTATATCATGAAGATCGGAGGTAAGGCTGGAATTTGGGTCTATGCTCTCTTCGGAGCCGTCCATAGGGTGGGTGTCCAGAGGCTGGTGATGCCTTTCTTTTCCAGGAGCAAACGCGAGCATTTCCTCCTTGTAGTTGTCGGGACAATGCATAGAGCTTTTCAATCCTTGCCGACGGTGAGCTGTGGTTGCCTCGAAGCAATCTACTAGAAGCTGTGGTGCATCCTGAGGACTGGACGAAAGACGAGGCGAGTCGGCCGCATCCGAATCGACTTGAGTTGAAGAGCCGGCGTCATCACCTGAGACGGATTCAGCATGCACGGGCTCCTCCTCAGAATGATATGCAGGCGTTTCCTCGTCCGAGTTAATGAGGGCCGTCGAGTCCACAGAGCTAAATGAATACCGTCCGTGCTGAGCCGCTAATACGTCGAGATAGTTTTCTGAAGACGGTTCCACATCCTGTAACGCAGAAGAATGATAGAACGTCTGATTTGTAGGGTCGTTATCGGATGGCTCTGGGGGGGACGGGACGTCGGAGTTGGACGCAACGGGAGGCTGAACATCGTCACCGGAGACAGAGTCATCCGATAATTCATGGACAGAGGATGTCTGTTCTTCGCGTAGACATGTTTTACTAGTGCCTTGAGAGACGTTGCTGTTGTACTTTGGCGGAGAAGTGCGCCCTGTATGGGGGTTGTGTTTGTGAATCAAACCATTTATACTGCACAGCAGATTCCGGACTTACGGAAACGATAGATAAAAGCTAATATGGCAGCAGCAACGGCTAGGGCAAATGTGATTGCCCGCCACTTGTTTTCAAATAGGATCCCGACATCATCCTCGCTCGCTGCTGGGGTTGTTTTATGGGTGGCATTGATATGTTCGGATTTGCGGATAGTGCGCTTAGCTCTGCTCGATATAGTCTTGTCTAGAGCAAGCCGAGTTTTGGCTTCAAAGTACTTAGACGTCATGTACCATAGCAACCATTCGCGCCACTTCTCGTACGAGCTGCCAGCCAGGATGTAGCCGTCGTGGCCAGATGCGCCGGGTCCATGATGCTCGTAGTCGCTTCCACTATCGGCATCAATAGGTGGGATGACTAGAAGAGACGTGACGGGTGGAGTATCTGTGGACGATTCAATAGCGTGTGGCGTCGACAAGTCAACAGGCGGCGTGTGGCACGGGCGGTCTGGCGAGAAGGTAGGAATTGAGGTGGAATAGGCAATGTTACCGGAAGTATTAGCTGTGAATTTATGTTCGAGAGAATCTTGGCCCCCGGAGGCAAGCATGAGGCTACTGGGAGGTGTCTGGAGCCCCTCGTACGCGACATACAGGCCAGACGTTATCACAGAAGTTATGTAGACCGTTTCACCAAGACCAAGCGGTAACCATGTTGCAATATTAATGTTTGTGTGTTGCACTACACTTGAGAGGGACGCGAACGTCCCTACAAGGAGCAAGACGAGCTCGAAGAGGAGCATGGTCGTGTGGCGTCGACGCGACTGGACGCGACGCGTAGGGATAGGTAGTTATGTGGGTGGTTGATATAGTCAAGAAAGGGTGCGCAATGTAGGGGGCGTCGCGAGATGGGGGAGCGCTGGGTCGGGGGTGATGGTAGTAGTTTGTCTAGAATGCGAAGAGCTGAGAGACGGGATCATTAGTCGCGTCGCTTAAGTCGAAGCCGACGCTGTCCACGTGCACATATCCCAATATAGCAGTCATCTGTCCAAAAGGGGAACAAGGTTTGTGGCGTTGAGCGGCGGAACAAGACGGAGTGTGGAAGGCGCAAGAAACGACGTAGTGCCATTCCCATGGGACAGAGGAGTAAAAAGAAATAGAGGAAAAGTAACATATGACCCTCAGTTTATGAACTTGACAAAATCCCCAAGTCAGCTCCTCGCTATACTGCCACAACTTCCTCGCAAATCTCATCTCCAACGCACGGTGGCTGGGCTGTAGCGAGGCACGAGATACGCGCCAGCAAACTTTCTCGCGCGTTCTCTGACAGTCTGAGCTGTATCAATAAACAGTGCGGTCGACCCTGTACCACGCAGTGGAGACATGGAGGACGTTCAGGACACCCCAGCGCAAGAGGGGTACCTCCAGGATGTAAGGAAACGGAAAGGGTTCCATGCCCAAGCTTTTGTGCAGCTCTTTATCGAAGAGGATGTTCGCCAGCTTGTAACGATTTGGATAAGTATTGAGCGCTGAGCCAGAGGACTCCGGTAGTCAGTTGGCTTACATCAATGTATTGTATCTCGCGACAGCCGTGCTTTTGCTATCGATCTACGATTCCGCCGCCAGGAGCTTGACCATGGATCAAAGGAAAACCTATACCGTTATTCTTAGTCACGCCGATTTCCCGAAGGTGAAGGCGGGACATAGGTATACAATCCGTGATTACTCGAACGTCTGGCCGGGGGAGCTTGAAGATTGAGAAAGCAGAGGAAAATGCCGCCATAGCATCCTTTGCTGCCACGCAGCCATGTGTGCCTTCCCACCGAGATACGCTAGCTGCTGTGCCATACGAAATCCCATACCCCGGCTGCGTGGCAAGATGGATGTGACTAGAACAGTACGAGAAGAATACTGAAAAAGCGAGAGACGAACCCACTTGCCTCCAGTGATGATCGCGACGTTTCCGTGCAGCTGTAGGATGTCTGTGACGGGATTGAACTTACCATGACGCTCGTTTGATAGTAGCAGTAATCTGGGAAATGACATGGTTCACACCTTAGACTTTATATCCGGCCTGTCAATAATCCCTCCGAAGTGTGTAGACTGACCAATGGGAGAGGGACTGTGCATTGCCCTGATAGAACTATCTTATCCAGAACATGTTCATGATGTTAAGGGCGAAGTGGTGAGACGCATAAGTTTTCCGTTGATAGAACCGTAAATATGTTATATTCCGAAGTAGGTGATACAAACAATTATAGTTCATCGTGGGCGCTAAAGTCGGAGTCCGAGGTACTGGAGACAGGCGTAGATATGGGAGTGAAGTCTGGTGGAAGATATGTCGATTCTAGTAGCTGCTCTGACGATGAAATATCCGAATTCGATACAGATGCCAGCGGGGGTTCTGAAGAAACTGGTTCCGGAACCCGAAGAGATGCTGCAGACGTTACAGCGCTTGATAATGTGCTTGCAGCCGCACTTGACAATGTCGACAGTGCCGCCGTCAGTGCAGTGGCAGCTTCCAAGTCCTTCTCCGCTAGCTGCTTACTCGCGTTCGAGCGAGGAATGAAACGCGTCCAGAAGAAAGCAATCCTTAGACTCCGGTCGACGATCCTCGCCTTGAGTATCAGCGCGACCACAAGGAAGAAGAAGACAAGCGCAGATATGATGAGGAGGCGGTCGAGCCAATCGGATTTCTCCAGCGCAGTCACAAGTTGTTTGGATGCCCCCAGAACCATGTTCATGGTGTCGTAGGCGGTGGAGGTCGAGCGCAGGGTCGCCGAGGATTGTTCTGCGAAGGAAAGACGCGGGATCAGGTAAAGGGAGCGACGCACCTGGTATTGCACTCACCGAGCATCTGGGTGGAGAGCACGGACTTCTCTAATTCTGTCTGCATCAGTCCGATTGTTCGCCGTAAAGCGGCTGTAACGTCGGCGTTTGCTTTCATAAGAGCGTCGCCCCTGTCGTGAATATAAGCAGGACGGCAAAAACCGTATTCATGCTGTACTTACGTCCCCTTCTCTTCTGCTTCCTTTGCCTGATTGCGTGTCGTAGATGTGCGTAAAAGTTCGTCTCGATTAGATGCACTCTGGGAGTCCACTGCACGCTTGGAAACAAGTACAGCTGCTCTGGCTGACTTCCGTATACTGTTCATGTGACCATAAATACTTCTGGTAAAAGGGGAAAACACGCTAGGGTACTGACGTGCCTATTTCATCAAGAAAGTCCTGCACAACCCGGCCCAGCTCCCTACGGTCTCTTTCGCTTCGCTGCTCTTCCACCATCAACTCCAGTTCCTGAATCACACTGCTTCATCAGTCCTAGTTCATATGAAGACATTTATACAACTTGACTGACCTCCACTTGACGAACTAGGTAGTCAATATCTTCCCTTAAACTCGCCGAATACGCTTGCTGCACAGACAACGGTCCCTTACATCCTTGAAAACGAGGTATCTGTGTATCCTGAATATCCTTTCGTCTTCGTTCTATGGACTGTATCAAGACTTGAGCTTCCTTGTTCAATGTCGTCGGTAGAGGAGGCATTTTCAAAGCTGGAGTACTGGTGACAGGCAGACACGTGCAATACCTTCGGGATGTCGCTGAGATGCTTGGAATGGTAAGTCGGACCTATGAGATTCTGCTTCCGACAAAAAATACTGAGCTAGAAACCAGAATATTCAGTGGCGTTTTATTGAGTGAGAAGTGGTTTTAAACATTTGCTATGAAATAAAAAAGCATAGGGGTAATGTTTACCTCTCCGACGATGCATATGCTATTCCCATCTACCTGGGCAGTATATATGATTTCATACTCCGATGTCACTCCCGATTGGGTTGGTATAGGAGACTATACCCGAGTCTACATTCATACTTACCAAGATCTAATCTTGTCCGATTCTAGAGGCTTCTTCGATCGCTGACAAAGCCAGCCGGCCACTGTACTCGTGCGGGCAGCTGGTCGGAGTACTTGCTGTATACGAGCTCCTTTGCCTCAGACCTTCCTTGACCACACACTTGAGGGCGAGCCGACATGGCAGAAGGAATGCCTTTGCTGAGCGGATTGCCACCCGTCGAGCCGAGCGTTGGAGACATTACTACCTGCAGGAAATGTGGCAAAGAATTCGGTCTGTTCACGAGGTCGAGGAAGTGTAATCACTGCGGTATGTCTATACAACCTCTCCGATTTCTTAGTGAGCTGATTATTGAATCGATTCGACCGCTGGTATTACTTGTGATCTAGGGTACTTGTATTGTCACTCGTGTACCGACTACCAGGCACTCATGCCTCGACGCGAACGTGGAACCATCTCCGGTTACGATGCCATGCCAGTTTGTGCCTATTGTATAGAGCTTTTGCAAAGTACGTCTCACTCATCGACATGATGTTCACGAATCAACCGTGGGAATTCATTAGTTACTGCGTCCGGGAGGTCCAAGCTCCGTTCGTTACCAATGGCGAAACTGAAGAAATATATTAACGCTTACAACCTAACGATCAATGGTGCTGTAGAGAAGGATGACCTGATCGATGTTATCATTAATTCTCGGGTAAAAATAGACATGCTACAGTGCAAGCTTCCCTTCTGACTACCCGCTTACCCAGGGTCCTAATGGCTGCCTCTTGCCTGACAAAGAGCAGTACTACCGCAAGTATTCTGTGCCCGTCTTTTCTAGGACTTCGTTTTCATCCGCATCATCTACCGGTAACACACCGCGTAGCTTCTTCTCACGTACATTCGGTGATCGCGACTCTTCTCATTCCTATTCTCGATCTTCCAACCCCCCACCGCCATCACCTCGCTCTCAGCCGCACCGAACTCGCTCAAGATCGCATGGCGACTTTCCCCGCCCTGATCTCGACCCGAACTACCAGAGACAGCAGCGTCAGCAGCAACAGCGTCCCCAAGCTGCTCCATCATACCGGAACCAACCACAGGAGCACCGATACCCTTCATACCCTGGAGGACCCTCTGCGTACGCGCAGTCCCCGCATGGTGCGGGAGCTTACGTTCCTAACGGTTATAATAATCCATCGTACATGCCTCAGCCTGGATATGGATACCCTCCACATCCTCCACCGCCCTCGCAGCCACCCCAGTCCTCGCACGTGCCAAGGAACGGCCCCTCACCGCCACAACCGCCGCCCCGGCCTTCGTCAGCGCATGAGCCAATACCGACTCTGGACGAGCTGTTGGAAATGAACGAAGACGAGGTGACCAGACTGAGTGTACATGTGTTGAAAGACATATTATTCCATAACCACGTCCCCGCACGGCAGGTGTTGGAGAAGACAGAGCTTGTATTCAAGGTGGGTTTCTGCTATGATCTCGCGCCGGTAAAGAAGTCTGAAATCGTACATACAGGTGATGAACTTGATTGACCAGGAGAAACGAGAGCGCGAGCGCAAGAGGGAGGAGGAGCGGCGAGAAGAGGAGGAATACCAGGCGCATCAGCAGGCGCTGAGGGAGGAGATGCGAATAAAGCAGGAGCAGGAGGAGAGGGAGAAGCATGAGAAGGAGCAGCAAGTGCATGATGAGGATGTGGAGATGCAGGACGCAGGAGAAGATGAGAAGCCGAAGCCGCTGCCTCCCAAGGCCCAGGCCATGGCGGCGGCGCTCGAGCGGACGGGCCTTTGTGTGATATGTCAGGATGAGGAGGCCAATATTGCGATTGTCGACTGCGGGTATGCGCATCCGTTTTCCTCACTTCGCAGTAGCTGATAAGCTCTCTGTAGACACCTTGCGATGTGTAGGGCATGTGCAGATCATATCATGTCCTCGACACGGGAGTGCCCGCTGTGCAGGACACGCATTGTCACCGAGGCGAGGCTTCTGAGGATATTCAAGCCATAGGTGCTCGATTTTCTTCTGGGTTGCAAGGAATGACGGCACATGGTACAGCTACTAATTGCCTAATTATCTGTGGTATGCACAATCTGTTGCTCGAATATCTAAATTTGCTGTCTAGTGCTCTTTACTAGGACGTATACAATGAATACAATGTATATTGCTAATCGAGTGCTTCATATAGACGGACTATAAACGCTCGTGCCGATCAATGGACGCGCTTTCGCGCGTCGCGTCACGGCGATCAATCAATTAAATGAGGGTCGCGTCGAGCGCGTTGTGTGTGTCTGTTTGTCCTTGAATATATACAGGCATCATTGCCCCCCTCAAAAACCTCAATAGCAGTTCCTCCAGCGACATACAAATCCTTCGGATCCCAGATTCAGGACGAACACTTGATTCTAAATGGCTAACCAACATCAGCCTTACACAGGCCCGGACTGGACAGCATTAATCCAGAACGACATCAATATAGCCTCAATCGTGGAAGCTCCTCAGGACATACAGAGTAGCTCTCAGGCACAAGTCCCAACGACGGGGGAATACGAGCACATTGTCGGTCCACTGGTGTCCACCCAAAATGTGCCTGTCCATACAGACATGGAAAAACTCGTCCAGGCAAGCAATCTTGCCATGTACACGCCCCTGTCTGCCCACCACACCCGGACGATGGGTAAATTCCAGAAACTAGAGTCGCAGGTTGACGATGTAGGGCGAATGCTAGCACGGTGTAATGATGAGGCTAGAGAGCGCACGGACCTGATCTTGAAGACCATACAACAGTCGCACGAAGCTCAGCATGCGAAAATGAAGATGATGTCGGATGAGATGGAAGCATTGCGGAGGGATGTGGGGAAAAGCGAGGTTTCTGCCAATTCTGGGGAATCCATCTCGGCTAGATTGGCGGGCCTAGAGATGGACGTGCAAGAGGTGGCAGAGCGCGTTCGAGACCCAGAAGCGTTCCGTAAGCATACTTACCATTCATGTCTTTCGCACCTTATATAACGGCTGTCCTGTAGTGCCGTCTCGGTCTGTTGTTCGACACGAAATTGGAACAAGTCCCCATGTGCCGTACGGTGAACTTCCCTCCAAAGTTGACGGAATGGCGCAGACAGAAGAGGAAGAAACCCCGCCGGAGCTGTCCCAGCTCTCTCGTTGTACCACAGCTGTTGCAGGTAATAATTATATTTGGTTTCTTGTATGCATCAATAACTGTGCTAATTGAAAATTTCCGGTTGCAGGTGAAGACAATCCATCATTGTTCCCGTCTCATGAGGTGTCCCCCATGAATAATCGCAAAATTCTGGACCAGTTCGCGGCTGAACTACATTTGAAGTCTTTTGATAACGAGCCAAGTAAGCTTAGGTCTTTGTATTGTCTATGTTCATGGAGCTTATTTTAAAGTACCGTCTGCAAGTATTTCGCACCGAAGTGATTAGCCGAAGCTATCTTGAAACCCTGCATTCTCGATTCTCTGATCAGCCGTCATCCCCCAGTCCAGAGTCTTTGATAACTTTCAGCTGGTCTGAAAGTGGCACCCCCCCAGACTCTGTGAGCCTGACTGCAGGTTTGTGGCTCCTCTTCCTTGTGATACAGCCACTATTCTAAGTCCTTTGCGATGAAGTAGGGAGCACCCCTCGGACGACTACTTCCGGTAAACTTACAGTGGACGACGAGGAATCCCTCGAGACCTTCCGACATGACAATCCCAGTCTCAACCTTGAGTTAGAAAACGGACGACTAACTCCGCTATTCTCACCAAAGTGCGAGGAGGGTCCTCTGCCAACTCATGACGGCTTCCGTTTCTTACCGTCTCCAGCCATCACGCATATCACGTCCCCTGACGAAGGAGGCGTCATTCCTTCCAGAACCACGTCACCGTTCTTTTTCGGTGATAACCAGTCACCTGCAAGAAGTTTGTCCCCACTTTCTTCACTTAGCAGCCTTGCCGACAGCCAGGAAGACGAATATGATGGTGTTACTAGCGCTGGTCCCTCGAAGGATCAGAAAGACAGATGGGATCGTCCTCAGGGTAGCACAGGCAAGCAACGAAAGGGACAGGACACCTCACAGAGAAAGAAGCGCAGAGGAAAGAATGGGGATATACAAGGCCCCTCGAAGCGACGCAAGAGTCTGGCAAAATCGGCGACAAGGTTTGATAATAATCATTTGAAAGAAGATCCGAGTCAGGTTTGGTGTAATCAAGGATGGCCTCCTATTGTGAGTGACGATAAAGATTTCCATCGCAAGGTATGTGATGCTTCGTCAGTGATAAGTGAAAATGCTGATTTTTTGGTAGTTTGTTCAATGCGATAAGTACGCGTCGCAAGTTGGGGTGGTTCAAGACCGTGCTAACGTTCGTCTATCTGATAGCTGCGATGTGTTCTACCATTATGGTTGCGTCGGCATAGAAAAAGGTGATCCACGCTTGCAACCTGTTGGGTTGTTCTTGTGTCCGCCTTGCGCCGGTGTCCCAGTGCAACAACGTAAGCTAGGGGACATTGTCACAGATATGATATGCTAAATTTGTTTTAGGTCTCTGGCGACGAGGCACAAACGATGCCCATCAGCCCCACAACTGTGGGAGGTCTGATTGCGGTCAAACCGATACCAATGATGACGAGTTCTTTGTTGAGCGGATTATTGGAAGGAGACCACGACTTGAGAGCAGTGGTCACCTTTGGCTCATCAAGTGGGATGGGTTAGTCTTATATCCGCCTTTCCCCTTGAGTAAGAGTCTGACCTTTTCTGCTTGCTCAGTTACCATGTGAAAGACGCCACCTGGTCCACGGACGAAGACATTGGAGATGCAGGCAATCTCATCGAAGAGTTTGAAAATGCTGCCCGGCGGCAAAAACTGTCTCTTCGGACTCAACAGGCTGTACTGCTGAAGGAGGCTGTTGACGGCGGATGGATGCCGTGAATTAGCCTACAGTCTTCCTTAAACTACTTACGATTGTATTATGCTACTCACGACCAATGTAAAATGCACTGCCCTGCCGAGTGTTCTTCGAAGGTGCTGAGCATAACATGTTGTATGGCAATTAGTGCAGATGTGACCCGACATATGGTGTGAGCAATCTTGACACTGTACAGTAGGAATAACCGTAACCCATGAATCAAAGGATTTCTGGGGCGGCTAGAAGACTATTAGTATTGTGCCTGTCATACGATAGCACTGGAAAGGTCCAATCCGCGTGCCAGACAAGTGGCGCACTCGTTAACGGGGCGACTACCTTGAGCATAGATTCCGACGGGACTACCTTGATCACGGTCTATGGAACTCTTATCAATGGGTCGCAATTCAAGGGACCGGAAAGCAGAGACGGGAGGATGCGCTCTCTACGTCCGCGTCGTTCACTTGGGTATTCCAGAGTGGAATCAACGTCTGTCTGTAAAATCGAGTGTTGATCACACGTAGCATTCATGACAAGTTTATCGATCAGAAACCTTCTCCCAAAGGACCGTCATCGTCGTCCAGATCTCCGCCACCCTCTTGTACCTGCTTGGCCAGCTCCTTCTCGCGTTCCCGTGCGCCCTCAGCAGCCGCCAGTTCCTTACGGTGAGCATTGAGAGGATAGCGCATGGCCTGTGGAAAGATAACAAGAGCGGTGTTAATACGACCGACTACACCGAGTAAATGAACAGAAACTTACCTTCACGCTCTGGTTGTGCAACTCCAAACAATAGCCGATTCTCCGTTGGAAGACCTCAGCCACCTCCGGCCCATACCCGCCCTTCTGGCCACCACATTCCATCCACCCTTTCTCGTGAACGATACGTCCGTCGATCACACCGTCACGGATCGCTTTCCCGACAATGTACTCCGCGTCCTCCTCCGAATCAAGGTGTAACTTGACGCAGATGTCGCGTAGAGAAATGCGGGAGTATGAGAGAGACAGCCTCCGAATTCCGGTCTTGATAACGTTCTGTCGTAGTCGACCAATGAGTGTATAGGTTTTGTCCGCCTCGAAGAGCGCTGCATGTTTGGACAACGTGGCTTGGAACTGGGATAGTGAGCCAGTGCGCACTGCCGTCACGATATCGTAGTATGCACTCAAGGCTTTCTCTAGTACGGGGTGTCGGAACAAACTTCGCTCTGGAATGTCACCCATCAGAAGCTCCACCACAACCGAAAGTTTGTGCACGGCTTGGTAGAATCCTGGGGCAACCTTCGCTGGTGGGGCGCGCCTGATTGCCTGCTGTAAATTGGTGTGGGCTGCAGTGTAGTTCAGTTGGACCACCTTGATACGCCCGAGGTAATAATGATAGCGGGCGAACTGAGAGTTGGATGCAGAGGCCGGAAAAGTGGTTTTCGAAACAAGCTTATCCGCCTGGTCGTACAGACTATAATGTAGATAACTGCGCAGAAGGCGGTTGATGAGTGACGCCTGAGTCTCATCGTCGTGCCGGAGAGCAGATGTTCGCTGCGCAGCGAGGAATATGCTGCAGCAGTTGAGCGGACAAAGTTGTAATCGCGACAGGAATAAACTTACGGTCTAGCATCCGCTAGTTCCCCAGCAAGCTCATATGTACGCTCAACAGCGTACCAAACCTTCGCCGCTATGGGGTCCATGCTACGTCTGTTCAAAGCTTGCATTTTCGAGACTGTATTTTGGGCGAGTTCCATAGCCTTCCCATGAGTACTTGGGGATGTCAACAGGTGATGAAGGATGAGAAGGCGCAGGTAGATCTCGCACTCCGGAACAGGTTCAGAAGTGGCTTTGCTCGGGGTAGGGGTCGTGTCAATATCCATGGAGTGATCAGCAGAAGATGTAGCAGGTAGCCACGATAACAATGTCTTCTTGGTGGATGATTCTAATAAGAGTATGCGTGGGTCGCACGTCGCAAGGTATAGACAATAGTAATTACCACGAACCTTTGGGGTAGACCTCCTCCACTGCATCACGGAGGACCGCATCATCCAATCGTTTCCTCAAGGCTGTCAACGTCCTCAGAACGCGCATAGTAAATCTGGGCTCAAGGGTTGCAACAGCGCGCTCGATGAGTGCAACATTAGACTTGATCTCGACGGTAGGTGATGGCGGTATAGGCTTTGGATCCTGCTTTGGTTTCTCAGTATCCGGAGGCTTGTCTTCGTGTTTCATTTCGACGTCAGTCATGGCAGCCGTATAACAGAGCGGACTTTGGTCACAAGCAAGTTGTGAACGACGCGCGTCCAAGTCCACGACCGTGACGCGTCCCGATGATCAACTAAAAATGTAAAGATATATTCTTGCTTAGGAGAGAATTTGACGTAAGTCTCCATAGCTAAGTGGTTATAGCATGCGATTGCAGCTTAAGTTATCGCAGGGTCCCGTGTTCAAATCACGGTGGGGACTACTTTTATTCCTCGAGCTTCACTCGCGTTCTACGGAGGATCAAACTTCCCGGAGGGAACTTCATGAGGAACAACCACTGAGCCCCAGTCGAAACCAACAAAAAAGGAATCGAATACCTACCAACTAGATAGAATTTAATCGAACTAGATCGAATAAACGCTGCAATTCCTCGAATAAACACAAATTTGCCGCGAGTCTGCCTCGCATCATTTCCAAATCAGGTAGGCAGATGGCTGCTCTCGTAGCGGCGGCTTCTGACCTTGAGAGAGCTCGGCTAGCTGCCTTCAGCCGTGCTCGCGTGCGCTAGCAGCTCGAAGTCCACCGCGCGACTTGCTTGAGATTCTGTAAGTTCCTCGAATTTCGCTGAAATCTGCTCTGCTGTCGGACGCGATCACATGACTTTGTCGATTTTAATATTCGAACTCCGCTATAACTCAGACATTTTGTGAGTCGCAACTCCTTTGCTCATTCTCTCTGTACTGTTAAATCAAGTCCATCCTCTCACTCATTTTCGTCCGGCTACAACCAACCTACGCAACAATATTGTGTTCATCGCTGGACATGGCACCACCGCGGGGATGCTAACTCTCAGACTAGCTTGCGAGACATGTTGATGTGCAAACTCGGCTTCGCGAAGAGGTCGGAGCCACCCTTGCTGCCGCCCATGCGTGAGGCGGAGCTGTCCGTGGAAGATATGGAGAGTGTGCTGTATCTCCAGGGGGCGGTGAAGGTACGTGATCACCTTACTGTCCGATGTCGTGGGAATAGAGTTTCAAGCAGATGTGCTGCAGGAGACTTTATGACTGCACCTTACTCATTCCCAGATCACTCGGTCAGCGGGTTGCTCAAGGAGTCGCGTAAGTTCCGGGCCAAATTTGTGATTAGTGAGTGGCATAGGTCATTCGGTACGCTTCTAGCTAATCCACCCTGCCAAGGGTCTTTGCAGATGCATATATGCACTGCACGAGAATGACATAGGAGACCCAGAGATGACGCCCCACCCAGATATTCTAGCTGCTGCCCGATTGGTGAGTGTTTTGTCATCGGCAGCGCCACAAGGCGCCTGGCGACAAGGTTTTCGTACGATACGTGATTTTCAGGTATGACGCAGTAGCGGGAGGACAGGAGGAGGAGAGGGGGAGGGGGGTTATTGGGATAGATGGTGTGTGATGGGATTCAGTGGATATGGATGGAATTCAACGGATATGGATGGGAATCGATGAATATGGTGCGGGATTGGCGAGAGTGAGACAATCAATAGTATTCGATGGTAATCAAATGTATTCATACATGTTTGATGGTATTTGATAATTTTATATATGGCAAAATTGGGGGGAATGAATAAGATGATTGAAATGGATCGATTATATTTGATTAGTATCGATTAAGGACATACATGTGTATTCTAGGAACGGTGTCTGTATCGATGGTATTCAATGGGGTTAATCTCGGATCGAAGCCAGCGTCGATTTCTCGAATACCATCGAATAAGTGGAGCCAAATCATCTGAATTCAACTGTAATCGATTGTAATCACTGCAATTCGATTTTTTTCATGTTAGTTTTGACTGGGACTGAGCGCGTGAGACCGGCCTAAATTCGACCGGTAATTCCGACCGTCAAACGAATGAATACCAGCCACCAACTGGTCGAAAATGTCCCGAAACTTGACCGAAACCACCGAATCAAAATTAGGCCGAGATATTGCGAAATCCGACCGGTGCTAGAAACGGCGGAATTTGGCTGAATCCAACCGTTTAACGGTCTATTTTCATTCATTCAAGCCCTTTCTGATATTCTAGCCAGTTTGTACATGGGGAAAGCAATGTATTGTGTATATAATCTACATGTACATGTGAATACATACCAGCTACTACATCCTGATATCCCGAGCCTCAACTAGGGCCTAAAGGCTAAACTCATGCCTAAGCCTAACCTCTTAACCATCTTACCCTCCTTCCCCAGAAAGCACCACTATGTGTTTGTCATTAGCCAGCATGAAGCATTCTCAAGTAGACATTGCACGTACGCGGAGTCCCCCGGGGTTCATAGCCGCAGCAGAAATCCAACCATGCTATAATTCACTCGAGAATCAGTAAATATATACTCACAATATATCACTAGGCAATTAAAGGGCTTCTAAATCCAAAAGTATAAGCTCATCATGTCAGAGAAGAGATGTACATACATGCCTATAAGCCCATGACCCCAGCCAACTCATCATATACATGTCCAGTGCGACACCCGTGAAGACCTGTGTCTGTAAGCCTAACAAGAAAAGATAAACCATGACATACCTGTATACTAGAGACTCCGCGAGTACCACGGCAATGAGGAATGCATCAGACGGCCCATAAAGACACCCGGATGATGGGCAGCTGCAGAGGTAAGGTGAACAAGAGCGCGTTCATTTCTTTAGTCCGACACTGGCATTCCCACGATAGCCGTGGAGTATCAACAGACGAATTTCGACCGTTCATCGAACTAAACGCCCGGATTGTAATTTCAACAGGTTTTCCAGCCGAAACCTGTTTTGACCTTATTCGACCACTTACCGGCCGAAAGTACAGAAACGATCGATTACCGGTCTAATTTAGGCCGGCCTGGTGCACACAGTGAACGGGCATAAGGATCTTCTACAAAGAGGCTAGCTCTCTGTCCAGCTTCAGTCATACGTCTCGATCCATGACATCGATGATCCCTTGCAACTAGGGATCAGTTGACACGAGATCCATCCAAGATTAGACGCGGCGCCGCACGAAACTAACCGTGCAGCCCTTCGAGTCATATACTAGTATTATAAGTATAGCGCGCTTGAAGGTCGAGTGGGTACGGCGCGTTTGACGACTCACATGCCCTCGGAAGCAGAACCAAATGCAAGGAGCATGGCAGAGGCAGTGCATGTCACTGCCGGACCAAGCAGGAAATCGAGTCGGCAACGAACTTATGATGCAAAGAGAGCAAGAGGCGAGATCTCTTGCGCAGAATGCCGCAGGTTCGTGATATAATGTTCAGATTATTGAAGACTCGGACCTTACCTTAGGACTTGAACTTGCAGACTGAAAATCAAGTGCGATAAGAACATCCCTTGCAACACATGTGTCAGGAGAGGATGCGCAAACATTTGCCCCAATGGTCCAGCGGTTCTCTTACCCACCGCAATCTCTGATTCACTGACAACTTGTCTCTCTAGGAAGTCTATCAGGCGGACAAGGGACTAGGTAAGATACAATTCCTAGATGCGAGCATCGTGCCAACGCCTCGCTTGCGATGCAGATTAATCCTAGCAGATACCGAGACTTTACACCGGAAAATTACGCAGCTTAGCGAGCGCGTCAGACAGCTAGAAGATGCTCTTGCTATAATGCAAGCGAGCGTATCCCACGAAAA
>KV425570.1:231848-250011 GCA_001632425.1 Neolentinus lepideus HHB14362 ss-1 | reverse complement strand
AGTATTGGTGAACACGGCGAGGCCAGATATTTTGGACAATCTGCTGGGTCTGAGGTATGACTGTCATTCTTGATCTGCCCGTTTATTCGCTTACGGCTGCCTAGTCACTACTGCATGTGAGTGGATCCTATTTCTATTCCCTGCACGCAGCATTCAGCAGAGTGTCTTGACATAGTCACACGACTCTGCCTACGACCACGTCGTGCCTGAGGAAATGGATGACTTCCCGGCGTTAGTCGCTTCACTTGACAAATACCATTCGGACGCGCAACAGGTTCTACGGCGCCTAGAAGAATCCTTGCCTCCCGTTACACGTGCATGGTCTCTCTGCGAGGCGTATTACGAACATGGTGCCTTACACCACCGGCCGGTCAAGCGCGAAGAATTCGTGAACGATTTCATGACACCAATCTACACAGCTCTTCGAGAAAAGCCGGAATCTGGCAGTGTTGTAGCGCACAGCCCTCACAAATTCGCTGTGCTTTATCTATTGTTTGCGTTGGGCTCTCTCATGGACCTGACCCAGCAGCCGTACAACAAGGAAGCGTGGTGGTACGCCGTGCTAGGCAAGAACGCTCTGCTATTGAGAACAGTGAAGGATTCGCCCGCTATCGAGACTGTGCAGGCGATGGCCTTGTTGGCACATTTCTTCAGTCAATCTGGCAGGCGGCATACAGTGGAATCTACATGGTCAATCCTATCTAACTGTCTGAGACTTGCACAAAGCGTACGTTTCCTCGCTGCTTACTGATATCATTTAGTCATGAGTCTGATCTTGCAGATCGGACTACGTGAGTGTCATGGAACTTATGCCATGTCCAGTATTCAAGCATATTTGCAGATCGCGACTGTGCGCGATGGGGTTTGGAGCCAAAACACATACAGAGGCGTAGATACGTCTTCTGGGAGATATACCGAGCCGACATACTATTGGTATGTCCACGCGTAATCAGAAGTAACTGATGCTAGTAATATAACTTCAAATTTATAGAGCCTGTATGTAGGACGTCCTCCGACGATAGCTGCGGCGTTCGTCGACTGCGAGCTCCCAACGGACGAAGAACAAACCATGGACAATCACGAAAAGATTCAACCGGGATGTACGTAGCACGTATTGGTAGAGTTTAATCGGTGATTGACTGTGTTTGCAGTCTGGCAGTGGCAGTATTCCACCGTGAAGGAGCTGTTCGTCCCCATCCTGGAAGAAATAGCATCAGTACGACCGTCAAGCTATGCCTTTGTCTTGGAATTCGATCGCAAAGCGAGGCAGTTGGCCTGCCCAGCTTCTTTCAACTTTGTTCCGTCTCCGGATCATGAAAGTTATAGAACTCCCTCCGTATGGATACGAGCTTGCATCGCACTTCAGTATCGCTTGGCTCGTTGAGTGACCTCTGTCTGAGCAATGTTGTGATGTTAATGGCCTTGTGGTATAGCTTTGCTGTATATTCATCGTCCATGGTTCACTCAAGTTCGCCATACTAATGCAACCTAGGAATTATGTACTGACTCTGCATCAGGCCCTCATGGACCCCTCTGGCGATCCTCTGCGTAGCCAATATGCTCCGTCGTATCTGGCAACTTATCGATGTTCCATGCTAATCGTCAAATCATATGCGCACTACTTCGAGCAATGCCCAGACATCTTCATCAGACTCGGAAGTTTTTGGACATATTTGTTTACCGTCGCGGTATTGTCACTAGTTTCCATCTTACTCTATTTTGTTCTCATGTCTTCTTGTCTTCCGTCTCAACCAGGTGATTTTAGGTCTCATCGTGACTAAGGCGCCCGCGTCGAGCGTGTCGAGTAATGCACTCGCACTATTAGACATAGCAGTCGACATCTTCGAAAGGGGTGCTGTCATTAACGCTCGTGCACAGAGAGCCATAGTGAGTTGTATTTTGTTTTTCCTGTTTGTCTGTCTTCAATTTGCTCTCCAGCCTTTCTTGCGCAATTTCAGAGAAGAGGCGCATAAGGTCGATTCCGATCTCAGTCGCAGTAGACCTGCCCCAAGCAGTCTCCTGGGTAACAGCGTGACTATTAAAGGGCCCGATGAGCTGGCCATATTCGGCGGGCAGACTAGATTGCTGAATAGTAAGATCCTCACGAAGTACTGGTCTGAAGGTGTTCGGCTGCGGGGTGCATCAGTAACTTCCAGAGTACTCGAGAGACCTCCGGACCTCCCTCCTGATGCTGCAATAACTTCAGGAGACTCTACAATGGTCACGCCTCCGGGTATAGACGGACCCTTTCTGTCGATGGACTCCTCAGCCACAGAACAGAGTTATAGCATGGGGCGTACCGGCCTCGATGAAGTCTCTCCCGCGGCAGTAGAGGACAGCTTG
This sequence comes from Neolentinus lepideus HHB14362 ss-1, assembly GCA_001632425.1. NCBI lineage: Eukaryota > Fungi > Basidiomycota > Agaricomycetes > Gloeophyllales > Gloeophyllaceae > Neolentinus > Neolentinus lepideus. The sequence continues at coordinate 247,668 of KV425570.1, read as the reverse complement.
TCATTCTGGAATGGACAGTCGTTTCAGAATCAATTCCTCGAGTTTCCTCAGGATACCTCCTTCCTGGCGGGGCTGTCTCTTCCTACGGGCGATGTGCCCCAGCCCGGCTTTGAAGCCATCCCCAATGTACCAGAATGCATGAATCCTGGTCCATCTCAATATCCTGCTCAGGACACTTCTTCAAACAACAACGACGTAGACCCCGTAGCAGTCATGGAACTCGAGAAACACATTAGGGAACCCCCGGTGTATTTTGATATGGATCAACAATGGCTAGACCTGATCCGCGGCGCAGGACTTCTGGACAGTAATCTGTTTGAGACGAATGACAGCTGAAATCATGATGTATACTAATTACTAGGTTGAACATGTATGCTAAGATCTGGTTTGAAGGCTAGTGCCGGACTTAATCTTACTTTCCATGAAAGATGCAAGGAATCTTTGCCATAGGTAAACGAACATGTTAAGATATTGGTGTCAAAGACAATATGTCGATCCCTTCTCTGATCCAGAATGGATGGCAAGAATATCCCGTCGTAGACTGTACATGTTGAACGCGGATTAGAGTCCAATATCATCCGCGGGAACTGAAAGGCTCACCTCAGTTGTTCGTGATAGTATTCTCTCAGCTCTCGATGTCGTTCTAGCCTTTGTCGCTTGTGCATAAGCACGAGGGTGGTACACGTAGCGGCCATCGCTGACGGACGACTCAGAGAATGTATCTCCGATATCATACAGGGTTGTATACGTACCTGATAGAATACATATTGTGGTGACCACGCTCTGCCAGGGGCTCACATGTAGCGGCGTCTCCGGAGGATATACGCACACTTGATTGCCGCAATTGTACTGAATTACAACCGCGGTCATTCATAATGAATTATGTGTAGAAGTAAGATACCTGCCGTCTGGCATTCTTGGTCTCGCAAGCAAGGTAATCCGAGTGGCTTAGTTGGCAAACATTGCAGGTAGGTTTGGTGGCAGAAAAGTGATGGGGTGCGACAGTTATCTCGGATGATCGTACGGCTGACTTGCTGACCGTTCGGCCCCGGATCGACGTAGGTCGTGTTGTCCAGGAAGCACCTCTGACCAAGGGTAGCATTCGCATACCTGGTTAAGTAAGCTCTCGTGATATGTGCAAAATGGCGAAGTGATTATACGTACACGCAAGTCGACTGCAAGCATATAGACCCATTGAAATTGAGATGACTCGATAGCCTGTCCCAATCAGACGACTGCTTGCATTGCTCATCTCTGTTCAGCTCACACGTTCCTCCCGCGTCGACCAGTGCTTGGCAGCCGCTTCCGTCGTCTGGGCAGAAAGACCCTTGGGAGCACAAGGCCGGCACGGTCTCCCCCGGATTGTATCCAAAGGGAAACTCATCTCTGCGACACTTCTTCGGAGTGCAAGTCCCGTTCGACGAGCCTGAGCAGAAGGTCTTGTCATCACAGTCCGTAAGAAATTTCCTCGTAGAGTTTTCGACGCGGTTGTTGTCCGTGGAACAGGCGCCTCCTGCGGGAACCGAGCCAGAGTGCACGAGAGCTGAGAAGATGACGGATTGGAAAGACCAGAAAAGTATTCTGCACCAGAACATCCTGCTTTCTCTACCGCTAGACACGGTGCAGAGAGCCTAAGAGAGGTCAAGATATGCTGTACCAGCCGCACTCAGAGTGCGGGTCTCCATCCAGCCCGAATCAAAATGACAAATATTGGCCTCTAAATCGCCATGGCAGTCATTGTCAATCTTGCAAGTCGTCTAACCGATACAAAGGATAGCATTTATTCGCTGAATACAGTAGACACAGACAGTCTAAGCAGTCCAAGTGGTCGCGGAAGCAAAGCTGGTCACTGTGAGAGCACGCTTCTCCTGCGAACTTCCACAGTTCGGACGAAATGTCTTTCCTGACGCGTATTTGGAGATCTCTCAGGGGGCGAGTATGTATACACTGAGGTCCAACTTGTTCGGTATCGTTTATCCTGACGAATATATATGCTAGGCTCATCTCGTAGGGCGGGACCTGGACGGTGAGTGCACATTCACGACGCCGGACTGAATATACGCGCTGACTTTCGTCCCAATCCTTTAGGAAACCGGTTCTATGAGTATCCCAGCACGTCTGATGGTTAGCCTGCACGACGTGCATGGGTCTTTGTATCAGAAATCTGACATCCTGCCCTCACAGATCCTCGAAGAACGAAACGAGTGGTGAAGTACCTTGGCCTTCGCTTGGAGGAGCCAGCAGAGGCAGCTATAAGGGTAAAAAGGCTTGCTGGTGCGCCATATTCTTCTCCTCCGCGCCGAACTACCGCTGCCCTTTGTGAATCGTCTATGCAGTGCAATGGAAGATGTGGTTATCACATACGCGGCCGAACCCTCCAACACTTGAGGTGCGCACACCGAACTGCGAGGGATGTCACGATGGCTCAATCGAAGTGATACAGGAACTCCAAGCGGATGTGGTTCGTCAACAGCGAGTACTGGCGAACGTGGCTTTGCTCGAGGAACAAGAACGCCAGCGAAAGGCTCGTATCGGGTCTCCGGAAGCGTTCCGAGAAGAACCCGCGTCCAGCATTGAACCAGCACCGGCGCCGGTCCAGACGGATGAAGGTGCTTTCAGATATGCTAGCACTACGGTGCAAGAACAAGAGACAAAAAGGCAACCGGAACTGACGCCAGTTTATTCCGACGAGCCACAGGCCTGGTCGCCTCGCACTGTTCGACGTGGTGGTTCATGATGAGATCGCTTGACTCCAGCCCTCCTTCTAGTGCTCACAAATATGTTTCAGACGCATATAATATGAGAGACTATGTTACTCCCCACTCCTTGCACCATAGCTCATGTTGCTCGTGAACTCTGTCAGGTAAATGCTACGACCCTGGATTCTCCAGTAATCAGTTCTAGATCTGCGTATTTGATGGTCTCGGATATCGAACGCGGAACAGCTCCAATATTGATTAAGGGCAAAGGTCGGGTGGTACTATGCATCAATTGTCTTCGCATTGTAAGCCACTTGTTCTTACGAAAGCTGAGCGCTGAATTCTAGTGAGTACTTGTTGAGAGTCTCTGCATACTGAATGGACTGAATTAACCCCGTAAATGGTCGCTGGAATTCGAACAAAATAGGAACTTTCTGCGAAGGGTGGGTAACCGCTCGCTAGAGTTAAACATAAGTCCTGGTGATGTCTTCCAATGACGACAAATTCCCGATATGTTATACTAGTCAGGCGTCTCTTTATGACCAAAGTCGAACTGTTCCCCGGCTCCCACAGTAAGTGGGGGGAGGGTTCTGTCAGGGAGAAATGGGGAGGTTGTGCATGGCTATGTATGATAATGATAAGGATAATGAGCAGAATTTGAATTACCCATGTGGTCTTCACGTGGCAGATCGCTCCCATTATGGGTACCAGGATTCCGAACATGGACGCCGCAACACATCTCCTCCTCGTACTCTATTCTGACGCTTGTCCGCGACATTTCACGAATACCATTACTTCTAGCTTATCCTTCTGAATTCCTTCTTCATCTGTACTTTGGCTCTGGGAGCTCTGGGCTTACCATTCCGCGGACGTCATCGACTCCTTCAAGTCCGAAACCTCAGTTGGGCGCGATGTCGCTGCGCACGCCGTGATCACTCCAGTGTCCACAGCTTTGTCAAAGTGGATGGATGAGAGCTTAGAAGGGTGACAGAGTAGAGGAATTGGGTGCAAGGTAAGCAAATACATTCAAATTCGACGTTTTTATTGTTTGATACATGGGGCTGCCTTACCTGCTGTGCATCTCGATGCCACCGGGTTTTGTTGGTCCCAAACATTAATTTTACATATCCACAACCTTCTTATAGGTGGCGGGTATTGTTGCCAGGTTGCCCCGGACGAGCGCACCCATATGAAGACCGCCACCGCAACCCACTCTTCCTGCACCTCAACCCAAAATGCCTTGGCGTTCTGGGTTTCAACATTGTAATTGACTGTACAGACCTTTTGGATGACGGTGAGACTGGGGTCGTGCAAAACGGCAGCCCCGTTCTCTTTTATTTCATTTTTTGTGATTTTTCTGCCTCCCACCTCATCCCTTTCCATATCGTCTAGCCCCCCCGATATCTGAATCCACTCTCTCCTCTTCATGCCCATCATCACCACCCCGTTCCTTTGGCCTCTTGTCTTTAGACTTGAGACCATTTCTGAGTCTTATGAGTCACAGGACGATGGCAAGACATGCACGATGTTTGCGCACTGTCTTGTCATCGACTTATGTTCATTTTTGACCCCCCTCCACTTCAATGATACAGAGATTCTGAATGACTGGCAGGGGACTTTTGATCACCAGGAGGGATTGATTACTCCAGAGCAGCTATCCAGGTATGTCTTCTGGATCTTTTTGCATCAAGAGCTGACAATGATATGTTTATATATGAAGATATATAAAACTTTGAATGTCAATAACATCCTCTTTGATGCTCAAGGGACCTTGATAGCATCCCACCATCAGGAAACATTGTGGCAGGTAGACTAGAACTTAAGAAGTATTTGAAGTGCATATGACAGCCTGTCCAGAGAGTCTGTTGCATTAAGGACTAGAAAATATTGTGTGTAAAGACTATGAATCTCATCTGCAATTGGATCTGTGTACAAGGCGCATCTCGCACATGGATAGCTTTCTATTTTTCTGATTTTCTTTTTTCTTTATTTTTTTCTTTATAGTTTTATGCAGATCCATCATTATTGAGCCAAACACAGATAGTGTTTACAGAGGAGTCTCAGAGTTCTCTTATGAGTCGATACCCACCCAGAACATGGAGTGAGTTGTTTGTGACTCATAGTTGTTCCAGCCAAGTCTTAGTCCCTGACACGATCAGGCAGTGTCTTGATGATTTGCGGACTTGACTGTGGAATGAGTGTTTATTTCATAAGTGTACTTTGCCATGCACCAAGTCTTCTGAATGAACCCAAAACTCCCATGCACAGAATGCATGAAATAACAGACTGACGCCCTTGTTGGAGACAAGGGGCCGACAGAAAGAAAGTTCTATACATGACGTCAGAAAGTCCAACTAAGGCCCAGGGAGGGACCCCCCCTCCCCTACATAATCTTCACATGACCCATATTGGGTAAATGAATTACCAAATCCGTCCTATTCTGTCATTTCAACATACCTCAAGTTGGAGTAAATAAGTATCATGGGTCTCTATTAAAGTAGCATACACCAGATAATATTATGACATGAATGAAGACTAAGTTTTCTAGCCAACCTTCATTAATGGGAAGCCACGCGACGATGCCAAACAAGGTCAAATACCACAGTGGCACGTCTTCCTCGACTGAAAGAAATGCTGGTAGTCCACTATAGCTATTTTACACCATTCTGGGATGGTGAGGGCTTTGAATCATCTATCTGTGGTCACTAGCAGTCCAAATAAGGGGGGCTTCAGAAAGTCCGGATAAGGACCTCGAAGGGACCCTCCCTCCCCGTGTGCCGGCAACTCCCGGTGTCGGCACCTTGGTGGGAGAACAAGATCTTTACGCCCGATTAGTTTCCTAGGGGCACGTGGCCTCGTACTGTTTTCATACTATTGTAACAGATTGTAACTCGCAGAGATAATACCTTGTGACCCGTTATAAATTCTACCTGACTTGTGTGTTATGATATATGATACCCGGAGTATGGGCTGTGAGTGAAAGTGAAAGAGCAAGAGCTGCACTGTGCGGACCACTGATGTGGCGCGGACTGCCATACGAGGCAAGCCACGTCGTGCACTGCTATAGTGAATACAGTCAAACAAATTCTGTCGGGTTGGCTGGTCCTACAAGGCACCTCTGGAACTCTGCTACGGGACTCGATTACAAGTACAGTAGCAAGCCATAGCTCTGTGCTGTCTCTATCCTCGCCAAAATGTCGGTAATGCTCACAAAGTTCGAGTCGAAGAGTAACAGAGTCAAAGGTGCGTCTGCCATACATTCTAGGACGCGTTCCCGGCGCATATACCTTCATAGGCCTGGCGTTTCACCCTACTCAACCTCTGCTTGCGGCCTCTTTGCACAACGGGAGTGTGCAATTATGGAACTATCGGATGGGCGTGCTGGTAGATAGATTTGAGGAGCACGAAGGTAAGCTTTTGGTTATGTATCTGTTTTCTGTTGTATGCAATGTCTGTTAGGTCCTGTGAGAGGTGTAGATATTCATCCGAGCAGACCATTGCTTGCGTCTGGTGGCGACGACTACAAAATCAAAGTTTGGGGTAAGTGTCGAGACCTGGGAGGATGACGCTGGCTGAGGACTCGCAGATATTCGACCACAGAACAGACGCTGCCTCTTCACACTCCACGGACATCTTGACTATGTTCGCACTGTCCAATTCCATCATGAAATGCCATGGATTGTATGTGTACCGTTAGGGTCTTAATTTTCTGCTAACACCCCTGTCACAGCTCTCCTGCTCAGATGATCAAACCATCCGCATATGGAACAGCACCTCGCGCAACTGCATTGCGATCCTTACGGGGCATTCCCACTACGTCTTCTCCGCGCGCTTCCACCCAAAGGAAGACCTTGTAGTCTCCGCGTCGATGGACCAGACGGTGCGGGTCTGGGACATCTCTGGCCTGCGCAAGAGCACGCCGAGCACGAGCGCACCGGGCACGTTCGACACGTTCGACAGCTTGTCGACGGTCAAGTACGTGATGGAGGGGCACGACCGCGGGGTGAACTTTGCGATGTTCCACCCGACGCTGCCGCTGATCATCTCGGCTGCGGACGACCGGCAGATCAAGATATGGCGGATGAGCGAGACGAAGGCATGGGAGGTGGACGCGTGCCGAGGACACTTTAACAACGTCTCATCTGCAGTGTTTCATCCAAAGCACGAGCTGATCGTGTCTTGTGGTGAAGACAAGACTGTGCGTGTCTGGGACTTGGCGAAGCGGACTGCCATCCAGACATTCCGTCGAGAACACGATCGGTTCTGGGTATTGGCAGCGCATCCTAACCTGAACCTCTTTGCCGCCGGTAAGTCCTCACAATTAAGCGTCATACACGTCCAATACTCATGGGAGTAGGTCACGACAACGGCCTGATCGTCTTCAAACTCGAGCGGGAACGGCCCCCATTCGCGCTGCACGGCGACACACTGTACTACATCCGGGACAAATACGTACGATCCTATGACCTTAACACCGGCTCGGATATCGGTTTGCTCAGCGTGCGCAAATTCGGTAGCCCTTATGTGCCGCCTCGGACCCTGAGCTTCAATCCTGCGGAGCATGCGGTTTTGATTACCGTCTCGTCCGACAACGGCTTGTTTGAGCTGGCGAACCTCCCCACGAATGTGGTGGGAGAGGTCAAGGACTCCTCGGTAGATGGCAAGAGGGGAAGTGGGCATAGTGCTATTTTTGTGGCCAGGAACCGGTTCGCAGTCCTGAACAAGACGACGCAGGTACGTTCTTTGGCCGAGTGTCAGAGAATCGAACTAACCTTGCGCAGCTCATCGAAGTCCGGGACCTGTCGAACTCGATTGTCAAGAGCATCAAGCCGCCTGTCCCGACGAATGAGATATTTTATGGTGGTACTGCGAGCTTGATCCTGAGCTCGACTGCATCCGTGGTATTGTATGACATACAGCAGCAGAAGACAATCGCGGAAGTGAACACGCCGCCGGTCAAGTATGTTGTGTGGAACGCGGATGGATCATTGGTTGCCCTACTCAGCAAACACAGTAAGTGCTAGAATCAAGTTATGAGAGGTGGAGAAGTAATATTCATGTCGCGACAGCGATCACGATCGCTAATAAGATTTTCTCCCAACACTGCTTAATTCACGAGACGATCCGAATCAAGTCGGGTGCATGGGATGACGCGGGCGTGTTCATCTATTCCACGCTGAACCACATCAAATACTGTCTCGCGCAAGGGTGAGTCCACTCAAATGCCGTCTCTTCTGAAATCTCTTAGAGACGCTCTTTTACAGCGATCATGGTGTTATCTGCACATTGGACAACCCGGTCTATCTAACGAGAGTGAAGGGCAAGACAATTTATTGCTTGGATCGGTCTGCTCGACCTCGCACGATCACGTTCGATCCCACTGAGTACCGGTTCAAACTCGCGCTGATCAAAAATCACCACGAGGAGATGCTGTACATTATTCGCACGTCCAATCTACTGGGCCAGAGTATCATTGCGTATCTTCAGCAAAAGGGCTTCCCGGAGGTGAGGGTCTCCGTCTCAGCATTGGGAAAGTGTTGATCGTTGTGTTGTCAGATCGCCTTGCACTTCGTGGAGGACAAGAAGACGCGGTTCGATTTGGCGATTGAGTGTGGTAACCTTGAAGTTGCATCGGAAACCGCGAAAGCCATCGACAGACCGGAATGCTGGGAGCGTCTTGCGCAACAGGCGTTGAAGCAAGGCAACCATAAGGTTTGAATTGCTTCTAATCAAGGACGGATGCATGTGCTCATGAGTTTGATTGGTAGATTGTTGAGAAAGCATACCAACAGACGAAGAAGTTTGAGAACTTGTCGTTCTTGTACCTGATCACTGGCAGTACGGAGAAGCTGTCCAAGATGCAGAAGATCGCAGATGCCCGAGGTGATCCGATGTCGAGGTTCCAGAATGCGTTGTATGCTGGTGATGTCTTGGGCCGGATCAATGTTTTGAAAGACGTCGGCATGTGTGAGTACACTCGATGCTGAGAGCTACAGGAATATCAGTACTGATGTGCTCTTGCTTGCGCAGATCCGCTAGCATATCTCACGGCTAAGACGAATGGTATGGACGAGGTGGCGACAGAGATTCTTGAAGCTGCTGGTCTGACGGAGGGGGATGTCGACGATGTTCCGGAATTTGGTCACTCGACATTGAAGCTGCCGTCTGTCATTACGCCAACCACGGCTCTCAACTGGCCGTCGATTTCTACTGGCGAAAGCTTCTGGGACAAAGCGCTTGCGAACGGTGCCTTGATGGAGGGAGCTGAGGTTCCCTATACGAATGGCGATGCTGTCGGCGCTTCTGCTGCCTTGGATGAGTGGGCAGCAGAAGAAGAGGCGCCGGAAGAGATTGATGAGGGTGGATGGGACCTTGACGCTGGCGGAGAGGATGCAGAACCTATGATTGCGGATGAAGAGGAGCCAGCCCCCGTCGACGATGCAGATTTGGGAGCTGGCGCTGCGCCTGGAATTAGCGAGACGGAGTTGTGGACACGCAATTCGCCGTTTGCTGCTGATCACGTGGCAGCAGGATCGTTTGATACGGCGATGCAGGTGTGTAAGACTTACCCAGACTTCCATTCAATGAGGCTCATGTATGGTGTTCTAGCTTCTAAACCGGCAATTCGGTGTTGTCAACTTCTCGTTACTGAAGTCGTTTTTTCTGTCGACGTACCGGTCGTCACATACATACTTCTCGCCACTGGGCTCCCTTCCTCCATTGCAGCTGCATTTGCGGCAAAGTCCGTCGGAGTCGTCATCTAGCCGAGTCCTACCTGTAGCGGTTCGCTCGCTTCAGTCTATCCGCTCTGAACTGACGGAAGGATTTCGAGCATTATCTGGCAGCAAATTGCCTGAGTCTCAGACGATCTACCGATCTGTGCTATCTGAGCTGTTGTTGGTTGCTGTTTCATCAGATCAGGAAGCTAAGGAGGCGAGTTTATAATCGTATCGATAATAATCGGCACTGACGATCGTGTCTAGTGGCGAGATCTTGTGACGACGGCTAGAGAGTACTTGTTAGGCGTCTCTATCGAGTTAGAGCGGCGCCAAGTCATCGCCGAAGATCCCGAGAACACGAAGAGAAATCTGGAACTTGCGGCATATTTCACGCATTGCAAGTTGCAACCACCTCACCTGCGCATCGCCCTCCGGAGTGCCATCCTCATCTTCTCCAAAGCAAATAACAACGGCACCGCCGCGAAGTTCGCCCGACGTCTTCTGGAGCTAGACCCTGATCCTAAGGTCGCGGCTAATGTACGCATATATCTTCTTGTCTTCGTTGTATCCTTCTCATCGTACAATTTAGGCTCGCCAACGGATCGCTGCTGGTGAGCGAAACCCTAGGGACGCTGTCGAGATCTCGTACGACCAGTTTACCGAGTTCGAGATCTGTGCCGCCACATACACCCCGATATACAAGGGCTCGTCTTCTGTGCGGTGTCCATACACAGATGCTGCATATCTACCAGAGTTCGCTGGTAGGCTGGATCCTCTGACCCAACTAACGGAGATAGGCGCCCCGGCATCAGGACTACCTGCTCCTCGATGATTATTTATGATGTCAAGACTGGGCTGGGACATGTATTTCCTGGAGATGGACAAAATTTCACGAGCTTTCCTCGTAATTGACATACTTATGTTGATGTTACATACCTTCTACTTGCAATGACTCGTTAGTATGTGTTGAGTCGATTTCGACCTGGCAGATTGTGACGCTGAGTCCTGTCACTGCGTGACTGACGCGTTAAAACAGTTTCGGACGCGTCCTACTTTCTCTTCGCCGTTACCCTTGGAAGACTAAGCTCTGTTCAATATCTCCCGCTCGGACTCTGACTACTGAAGCTGCGCCAAGAGCTCACCACTAAAGGACCATGAGCTGCAGAAACTCGTCTCCGGACCCGGACCGTTCTCAGATTATATTCTCAACCCCTCGCCGTTCACCCACTCCAGACGACGAAAGACGCTCGGATCTGAGCCCTCACCCTCCAAACCAGAATGCATCTGCTGGTACCTCCTGCTCTCAACAGCGTACAGTCTTGGAAGTAGTAGAAGAAAGGTTTCCTCCATTCGATCACCGGTCGGCTGTCGTGGATCCCTTCGAAGAAGAAAACAGACGCGACGCGCAGTTTCGAGAAAGTGAGTGCATTGGTCTTCTGTCAGTATTTGTGTGTCCGCTTAGCGTGGATTACTTACTCGATTCTCGTGACGCAAACAATCGGATCTCATGACTGGTGACGGGACGCTAACTATATTCTAGAATTGAACGAGATGCTACTGAACCTGATGATCGAGGTCCACGCATGGTCCACTGCTCGTCCTGCCTCTGAAACAAACCAGAACATCGAATCGCTCGAGAAGGAAATCAACAATATCATGACTATCGAGAACGAACAAGGCATGTCCCCATCGCCGTCTTTGACCTTCATTGGTAGGCCGACATTCCGGTCTCTTGCACTCCGTCCCTGCTCCGCTGCCTATTCTATGGCTATAATGTTGCTGATATATTCTGTTTCTGCTATTTTGTATCCTAAAAGAACAAACTCGGCAACGTCTCGGGGAGTTCGTCAACAGGATCAAGATAGCTCTGGCTGCTTTGACGGGGATCTAGCCGGCATGGAATAATCACTGGGACTATACTTAAACCTCTCCTGACTGGATGACGTACTTGCTCTGCGGTAGATGTTCGGGCATTTGTTGTCTGCCTTCCCATGAACTTCACAGTCGCCTTTCCCACTCACTGTTCTCTGTCGCCTTCCACGTACTGTATATGTAGCAAATTGATACTATTATTAACATGTTGCGAAGCTCAGTGTTCCTTCTTGGACTGCGAACATACGAAAAGAACTCATACGTCAAGCTTTCAAGAGAGAAAGAATGTACGCCAAGGAGGGCCAATGGGAAACCGTTGGTTGCTATGCTTCGGCAGCGGCATCTATTATAATGATCTACAATTGTCGGATTTTGGCCACGAAGGCGGTACAGACTGTCCACTCTAGAATAAAACAAGCGGATTGAGCTGAGTCCTTCAATATAGTCCAATGTCCATGATTGTCCTGTCCGCACTAGCACGAAAAGTTAACATGCACTCAAATAAACCGCTATGCCATCCAGATACTTGCTCCCACCCATCATAATTCCCCCGTCTCGTGTTGCTTCTTCAATGAAGAACCATAGAACCCTACGTAAGTAGATTCCTGTCAACAAATCCCGAGAGACGCCAATCAACTCCCACTCACAATACTGCGAAGTGTACTTGACAGATAGAAGCGGCGAACCGGGGGTACACTATAATTAATTCTCAGCATCAGCAAAAATAGCCGTCCAAGTGGAGGTTCACACTGACCGAGCTAGGGGGCTGTCCACCTTTCGTCTGCACCCGATACACGACGGTTGCTAGCTCCCCCTCTGTCGCCCTAAGCTGTACCCAGTCGATGTCTGCCTTCGACATCGGCGCCGGTAAGTCCCCAACCTTCGCTCCAACTACGAACGCATTGGGGTCGCCTTTGTATGAGGCGGAGGTGAAGTCCCACTTTGGGCTGGTACCTGACCCCGCAGGGTTGGGAACATAGTAGTGTTGGCCGAGCACTTCTGGATTGCCTGAGAGTGCGCGGTTCATCTCGAGAGGCGTGACCGCGTCCGGAGTGTTATTCCACGCGCCGTAGACTATGCTCGCAAGCGTGTCAAAGAGTGGAGTGTTGTAAAGACAGGAGATATCGAGGAGGTCCGCTACAGCGCCGGTGTTGCTTGAAGGGGGAGAGTGAGGTTAGCATGCAGGGCTGACCACGCGCGTGGCGCATAACGGCAGGTATTTCGAAACTTACGTCCAAGTCGACGTGTTGGAACACGTATAATTTTGTACGCCAACGGCAAGAGCGAGGTAACTCAGTGTTGCATTCGGCTTGAACAACTGTGTCTGGTTCGCTGGAAGGTGCAATGCGTCGTGAGCAACATTACACCGGACGGATGGCTCGGAGACCCGATGAGCAGTAGAACCAGACACAACAGCAAACGCTGCAACTAGACCATACAATACAGCACAGAGCATCGTGGAAATGAGAGCGACAGCGAACGCACACAGCGGAGAATGCATACCGAAATATGCGTTATATATGCCCTTAGGGAACATCAAAAAATCCAAAAATAAGACGGAGTAGGCAGGGTCGCAAGGGAAATCGTACCATTAATCCGAAGACTTTACGAGATGCTCGCCCGAGGACGAAAATCTACATCAACTTGAAGAACTATAGCAACGGGCCAGGATTGGCACTCGATGAGTCACAGCTGACAGAGTTTGCTAAAACGTTTCGACCCAGAGGTGAGTTCAGACTAGCAATGCGTATATATGGCTCATCCGCCGAGCCTGATAATGGACGGGTAACATCAATGAGGTAAAAATGTCGCGTCAGTCGCTGATGACCAGAGCTGAAGGAGTGGATTCGCAAGTGTCCTTATTCACCGGGACAAAACAGTCCTCGTTCTCTACGAACGACAGTAGTTTAAGTCGACCTTTGACGAGCCATGAGATCTTGAGAGATCAAGTCCGTATGTGGGTATTCCGCAGCTCTGTGTCATGTGTAGCGTACGAAAGTCAGTGGAGTAACGGACCAATAACGGACAGACTTGCGTTGCAAAGGCTGTGCCGTGGCTGTGTCGAGTGGAACGTCTGTGTGGCTTAGCGTTCCGGAAGAAATTCGGTGGTAAGTTACTGGGAGGTAAATAACTGGTAAGTTACCGGTAAGTTACGGTAAGTTACAGGGACCGATGTAAGTAGAGTAAGTTATTGTTCACGGGTTTCCAAGGACGAGATCTAGAGTCACATCAAATCTGGCCTGGTTCCAACCTAAGTTCTAACAGCTGTAATAGACGGAGTCTGTAAATTTAAATAAAACGGCAAATTTGTGATATTGAATATATAGTAGGCATAGCTGCATAGCAGACGGATTATTGAGCAACCATATTAACCGACCATGGCAAGCAGAGAGACAATCCTCTGATTTGTCCTCCTGTAAACCATGGACAACATTTTGCATACTGATGTTACTATCTGGCAAGGAAATGGGCACAAACTTAAGCTTCTTGACACACCAATATAAAGCTTGTCATCCCCTCCCCTCCCCCCCCCCGACAATAGTCCTGCAAATTATTGCCACCCTCTCACATCAGCGTCCAAGAGTTGGCCAATGCCCGTCGTTAAGCAGCTGCTGGATGAGGACCAAAGTACCAACTTTACGAAGTGTCAGACTCCCATAGAAGTACAAGGTATTGGCAGATAAACCACTATCTGATATTTACCCTGCTTCTCCTGATGCGCAGGGTGAGGTTTCCGAGGATTTTATTGACAAGGATAGTGCTTTGGGCTGGTTGTAGCAACGTTTTTGGCTTATTTACCATTTTTGACAGTTTCTTACCATTTTTTACCATTTTTTACTTTTTTTACGGTAATTTACCGCGGAGGTAACTTACTGTAAGTTACATAGGTAAACAATACCCCTGGGGACCTCGGAGTAAGTTACCAGTAAGTTACTGGCCTGGGCTTTTTTTCCCGAACGCTAGTGTGGCTGTGGCATATATATCATCACAAGGACTTGCCATTCCACGGAGCAAAGGTTATTATGAAGGGTTATTATGAAGGATGGTTATTTGGTAAAGTACTATTTACTTGCCGTTTAGTTGTAATGCACACACGGTCCAATAGGCTCTGTTAATCACAACGACAATATTGTACTGGAAAACGTGGTAGCTTGCTTCGGGATCAATACACCATGTCGCACTTGGATGCACTAGTGATTCAAGGGTTTTGGAGAGGATCCATCAGAGGCACAGCTAACATGAGTTCCTCGGGTAGGACCGATGCAGATTTCAGGCACTCGCTTCTCCAAATACCGATTTCATCCTCCTCAAACTCGTAATTGACACTACAACGAAAAGTACTGCAAAACAGAGACAAGTAATCGATACAACAACGGGTATACAAATTATCAGAGCACAAAGCAGATATGAGAGAGAGAATCGTTGCCAGATCGTGCTCTCGTAATCGTCAAGTCCATCCATCGATCTACCCTAGTCAGAGACCGCCTCTACACCTCATTCCTCACCATAATCGAGAAGCACCGCTCGCAGAACGGCTGGCTATCCCTCACAAAATAATTCGGATCCTCAAACGGCCTTTCGCAGCTCTGCCATTCCCCACCAGCCGACATCAGTCATCCCACGTCCAACAAACCAAGCCGGACCACTCACCGCACACACAAAACACTCCCAACACCACTTCCCGCCTAGCGCCTCCACCGCCTGCGCCCCGTCCCTAATCGCCCGCGCACATCTCCTACACTTCGGCATGCGCAGCCGCACATGGCACTCCTCACAATACGGGTGGCCCTTGTGCACAATAAAGCCCACCCCCTCCTCTCCCTCGAATTCACCGTCGCCAGTGATGACCGCGCCGGGCGCAGAGAGTGACGGGTCGAGAAACGGATCCCCGCACTCGGCGCAGAAAAAGTGCTGCTCGTGATACACCCGCTTGCCGAGCACGGGGTCGTCGAGCGTTATGAACCGCTCTTCAGTGATGGGCGTTTCGCAATGGTAGCAGCGGGGAGCGAATTGCTGCGAGATCGACGCATGGTCAGTTCACGTGAAAAGGAAAGGAAAGTTGGGTGGGCACTCGCCTCGCTCCAACACAGCGAACACCATACCCGCCCATCACCCTCCGCTGCGCTCACATGTTCTAGCCGTTCGCCACACCCCACGCATCGGAAACAGTCCTAAATGCGCGCTAGTCAGCAACTCGGAGTCGTTTGCGAAGAGGGAGAACAGATGAATGAAAAGAGAGAAGAACAAATGCACGAATAGAGACAAAGAGAGTAGAAAGGAATGAGAACAACCACTCACCGGATGCCACCTCGCCCCCAGCGCAGTCACCGTCCGCCCCACAATCGGCTGCACACACGCCGGGCACGTCGTCGGTGAATTGTGCGGGAGGAGCTTGCGGCCCAGCGCCCTGTGCTCGCGACGAGGACTACCTGCACCATCGACTTTGATCACGGGCCCGCCCGCATCGTCGACTCTAATCACAGGCCCCGACGCACCTACATCGTCGACCCTAATCACAGGCCCCGGTCC